>FIZT01048416.1:0-30917 GCA_900065295.1 Paracoccus marginatus
TTATCCTATAATGGTCTTATCAATCGACAAACATTAGCGCTCCAAGCGAGTTGTGGACTTCTCAATTAAAAAAAAAAATAAAAATCTCATCAAGAAACCTTAAAGAAACCGAATCCTAATCCACAATGTTTTCTGTTCTTTTATCAGTTGTTTTGCTTTGTGAATTCTTATCTCTTTCCAACTTTCTACAACTTTTGCTACGACTTAAAAAAAAAATTTGCAAGCGTTAAAATTTGATTAAAATGGAGAAGAAAAAATTGAAAGTTTCAAGATTTAAAATTGTGATCATGTTGGATGTGATTTTAGTGTTTCTATTTGAGCAAGAAATATACGAATGCGTGTAATCGAAACATTTGAATCGCAATTCACTATTCCGCCACTCTAATGGCAGAAAAATTATCTGGAGTTATGGTAGCTATAATAATCGCTGGAGGCACCTTAACATTAATTTTACTCTTCATCTTTGTAAAAAGACAAATTATGCGTTTCGCTCTTCGTTCAAGAAGAGGGCCGCATGTTCCTGTTGGCCATGACGCCAAAAAAGTAAGTCTATCAATCTCCTGATGTTTACTGTTGTTTCATTCGTCTCATAGTGTTTTTGTTTTTCAGTCTCTGAGAAGAGAAATTGACAGACGAATAGAAGTCATTCCTAAAATAATGTACGAACCAAAGTTACTAGATTCTAATGATCCGAAGTACATTCTTCCTCCGACTGATAATGTGAGCTATATGTCCCCATTCTATTGCCGCTTGAAAGCAGTTGACGACGTGAAAAAATTAGGTGAACATTCCTATTACCTGACGTACTTTTGTGTAGAAAATCTGTTCCACATTCAACAGTATTTTAAAAAGGAAGAGAAATACTTTCTATCGTGAAAAAGTATGGAATTTATATTATTCTCACACCATGTTTACCCAGCAAATGAATCACGGTAACAAAAAAATTTATTAGGAACACGTATAAATGTTGAAAAAAATTTATATATATTTATTGACGAGAAATTGATAGAATATCACTGTAAATATTTAAAAAGGCGATTCAACTAAAAACTTAAACCACTACTTTATTCTTGAGGAACAAACTGTATGTGGCCGGAAAAAATTTCCTTCAGTAAAGTTTGGCGTCTGTTTTCGGCTGCGTGCATCTGATTTTTCAAGTCTCCGTGTTGAGTGATTTCAGCTCGTTCAACCTTCCATGACAAATTTTCGATTTCAGCTTCTAGTTGCCCCTGTTGGTATTCGAATAGTGCTTTCGACGATCCTTCAGCCATATAATATGCATAGGGATAGGTGTACTGCAGCGTATAACGACATTTAGCAAGTAAAGCCGCAGCATCCAACAGATACTGCCAATCAATCCATGTACCACTACCTATCATGACTTTCGAGTTGATTCTTTCTTTGATCTTCTCTAAAGTTCTTTCTTCCAGGTTCAAACTGTTCGCATGATTTTGCCATCGCTCGTAATAGTGCAGGTATTTTCGTAAAGCAGCCCTAGCTCTTGCGTTTTCATTCACAAGGTCTGGATTCTCCTTATATTTCGAACACTCGTAATACTCCGAACCATGGCCTCTCCAATCACCGAGACATAACCAGCAAAAATCGAACCGACATTTATAACACTTCATATGATTGCAACCGCCATTTTTTTCAATACATACGCTGCAGTTCGGGCAGTCTTTTGTGTGAGCATTTAAATAGTTGGCTGTTTCGCTGTCATCGGCGCACTTGGTTAGCCAATTTTTGATTGTAACACAGTCTGTAGGTGCGTGATAATTGTTGCCACATTTGAAGCAAAACATCGTGTTACATTTAGAGCAAATGACTCTCTTAGCCAGTACTTCTTTAGCTCTGAAAATCACATCACAATTAGGACCCACACAAAATCTTAACAAAGGATGAGATCTAACGTAATTTTGAAACGCGAACGCCCGGTATTGTGCTTTAAGGTAACTTGAAAGTGGCAAGCTTAACGCAAAATCTTCAGGTAGAAGAAGATCACATTTATGCGCCATACATGTTATCTCCGTACTAAATCCTTCGGTTACTTTCACTTCTACGTGTCTCGTCCAACAATCTCGACAAAACTTATGTTGACATTCTGGGCTCAAAGTATCGGCGGCCGGTGTCTCAGATATACACACAGGACACGAAAATCCGTCTCCGGAGCTGTTTGTTCGATTATACTGACTATCGCTCTCATTCTTCGTGCTCTGTTTGGCGGGTTTAATTCGGGATTTGATCAAAAATTCGGCACCATTGTTTTCGTACTCCAAAATTATTTTTTTGATATCCCAACCATTCGCTACTAATAGTAATTTCATCAGCGACGGCGATATGTTCAGGCTATTTCTAGCTTCGGTAACGCTCTCTTGTAATATACTCTCTACTTTGTCTTTTGTCAAATTTTCTACGTCGAAAAACTCGAGATCAACATCAGCAACGCCGATTTCTTCCTCGGAATAACTACCGTAGTCCATGTCGATGTCGTCTTCTGAATCTGTTGCGTCATCCCAATAGTCGTCATTGTTTGTAGGGTCCATCTCGACTCCGATCAACGAAGCTGACAAACTGAAACAGAAAACGACGACTACTTTATTTTCGCCTTTCAAGACAGCGTCAATATTTACATTATTCTTTCACCAATATTTCATACTTTTTTTTCTTTTTTTTTCAGAAGTAGAAATCGCGAAATCAGACAAAACTCTAATACGTCATCCGTCTGAAAACTTGAGAGGCTTTCTCATAAACACATTAGCTGCTCCTATGAATAGTGTTGGTCAACGTACTATTCATCAGTTCTGCGATTTATACGAACATGCCAGATATGATCCGAACGAATTTACAGAAGAGGAATACCGTGTTTATTCCAGATTACTACTCAAATTACTCGACGCGTCAGTATTTGAAAAATTTATCATAATTTTTTTTTTGTTTGTCAAGCCTTATTAGGGTTTTTAAATTATAAATTTTCAGGGCAAGAATGTTGAAAGGCTACAGCAACATAAGAAAGCAAAGTCCAAATAACCGCACCGCAGTGAGGAAAATATCGGAAAAACCGAACCAAAATATTAATAAAGATTCAAATGATCGTTTAAATGACGAATGCAACAAAAGATCTCCTTATTTTAGTTCTGAAAGAAACGGAGAAACTCCGGTGTAAATAATCTTCATAAAGACTTGATGTGATAAGATATCATTTTATTATTTTCTATTATTCAATCGCGTGAAGTGAAAATTTCGTGGATAATATTATGAAGAGAACAGAATACTGAGATGAAAAAAAGTATGAATAAAATGAACAATTTTATTAGACTAATTACATTAAACTCGATTTAACATTTTTAGTATGTTTACTCCACCAAACTTGGCGATACATTTTTCTCAAACACTGTTTTCGGTACAAATTCTTTGTTTTTTAAACTAATATGATCTATGTCCTTTAAAGAATCATCGCTCAATTCATCAATTATTCGACTGTCTCGTTTATCCTGTATGCTTTCGAGATACGGAGGATTAATATTTTTTGAAAATCGAATTTCGAAGTTGTATCCAATAAATCCGATAACGGCTGCAACAGGTAATGTCACAGCTGGTAAATATCTCAACAGTACGTTTCTTAGCACAATCGACATTCTGCAACGATACCATTCAGAAATCACTCAATAGTTGTGAAGAAATAATACCATTAAAAATCATTGAATAGAACAACAAACTGTGTGTCAGTGTTTCTCGAGTGTTGAGATCTCAGTGGTCAAGAAAACGCCCTACCTTTGCCGAAAATTTTCTATTTATTAATGCTAGACTATGTAACTCACACTGGTCAAAATCGTTTCTTATGCTGAAATTGAGGTGCAATAATGTCAAGAAAATTATGGAAATTCGTTTGGTACAGAACCATAAAATAATATCACGTAGCATGTCATTACAATTATTGAGGATAATCGGTATTTCAAATCATGCCATCAAACTCATAAACAGAGTAAATCGTTTTAGGTTTCAATTTACGAAGAAAGGATTAATTATGGTTCATTTTGCATCATTTGCAATTACCTCAGACAAGAAAATGGTCAGAATAACATCCAACCTCGTTCTACGACAAGCCAATGCGAAAGAAGAATGAGACTTCAGAGACCGATACAATGTATCGCAAAATCATCCATCGTTGCTAGGATGAAAATCAACGATACACTATGGGGGAAGCTTTAAAAAATCAACAAATTTTCAAAATTCTGTTTCGGGGAGCTTGATACCGTAAAATTATACGCAAGCATCGATATTTCATAACTTATAATCTTATAAGCAGACCAATAATTATAATGAAGTTTGAACTTACTTTTACAAAGATAACTCAAGCACGCATTCAATAAAAAAAGAATCACTTGCGAACATGTGCGCCAATTACTTAAACTGAAGGTGATTGATTGACGATTACCAATAATTATGTTTTGAAAATAAAATAATAAATTCGAAAAGTTACTTTCAAGAAACGTAGCTAATTTATAAATTGAAATTCGATCATTCGAAAATAGACCGCAAAATTATCTACGACCAAATTTTTCATAAAATTTCATATCAGTGTTCAGGGAATAAATGAATGAATGCGTTTTTCTACGTCACAAAAAATAAATATTTTTTTTGTTTGTCGTTTCTTGTTTGTTTCACTTTCAAGTTTCACAAACGCTCAAAGCTAGCGCTAGTGTTCAAAAATCACATTGCGTTTCACCAGGTTTCCTTTCCCCGGGAAAATCGACTACAGCGCTGCAGAGAACACTCCCACGGCAGAGTTTGGCAAATCACAAAAAATGCCCATCCCGTCTTACCCCTCGGCCTAGTCAAACATCACACAACATAAAAAATTCCAAACTTCATCGTAATATTTTTTTTTATCAAAACTGCTTTCTTAAGTTTTTATGATTTTCTGTAATTTAGTGCGAAACACTCGACACAAATCGGTGTTCCCATCAACGTTTAGCTCGTCACCAATACCTACACCATAATGCTTTGACGTCGTAAACCGCAATCAACACAGTAATATTTCTTTTAATTCTGGTGCACTTTACACTCTTGTCTGCAAAACGATCATTGTATTTTATTTTTGCTTGACAGATATGTCGTACAATAAAGGGCCAGGACTGTACGAATTCCTAATCGAAGCCGAGCTACAGCAGTACTACTCCGGTCTGAAAAATGAACTGAAAGTAAGTGTGAAATACTCTGATTGATTAGCGCTGGGTGACCTGTTAAAATATCCTGTATTGATTTCCAGATTCAGAACGTCGCTCATCTGAAATATGTTGCCGAACAGGATCTCGATCATTTGGGAATGACTAAACCTGAGATCAGGAGGTTGAAAAAATTCTACCTCAAACATTTCCCCCAGACTTACTTCGCCAAGATTAAGAAAGTTAGTAATGAAACAATTATCAGCTTTTTATTGTATGTTTTGTTCGGTGCTCGCTTATGTAGATATATTGTTTCGACAGATGATACTTTCTAAAGAAGAAAAAGATAGTTGGGATTTGATGATACCGGAAGATAACGGATTAGATAACAAACCTCCGGTCAGGGTACCTAATAAACATATTATTCCAGCCGATTCGATACTAGTTAATAAAGAACTCGGTACTGGAGAATTCGGTGTTGTGCAGCAGGGTGTTTGGACTAATGAAGGAGAACGAGTAAGATATTAAATGATTTTCAAGCGATTACTTCGAGTCGATATTAATACCGGAATGTTGTATTTTAGATTCAAGTTGCCATAAAATGTCTGAGTCGGGAAAGAATGCAAAGTAACCCGATAGAATTTTTGAAAGAAGCTGCCATTATGCATTCGATAGATCATGAACATATCGTACGACTTTACGGAGTTGTTTTAGATACGAATGCTTTAATGCTAGTGAGTACATCGATAGATTGGATAATTTCATCAGTTTTAAACATAATGATTAAATCTATTTTAATTTCCAGGTAACTGAATTAGCACCACTTAGATCTCTGCTGGAATGTTTAAAAGAACCATCCCTCAGGTCAAGTTTTCCAGTCCTGACCCTGTGTGACTTTTCTATCCAAATCTGCGACGGAATGCAATACTTGGAGACGAAACGATTAATACACAGAGATCTGGCAGCGCGAAATATCCTGGTATTTTCAAAAAACAAGGTGAAAATTTCCGATTTCGGATTGTCTAGAGCTCTGGGGGTCGGTAAAGATTACTATCAGACTAATTTCAACGTGAATCTCAAACTGCCAATTGCTTGGTAAGTCCGAACGTTCGAAAGGGACGGTTAGTTGAAAAATGATCTCTTAATCGAGTCTACTTTTTAGGTGTGCTCCGGAATGTATAAGTTATCTAAGATTTACATCGGCTTCTGATGTGTGGGCTTACGGTGTCACTTTATGGGAAATGTTCAGTTATGGATTTCAACCTTGGGCTGCTCTCACCGGCCATCAAATTTTAGAAACTATCGACGAGCCCAACTTTCAGGTATGCATCATCTCTATCGAAATTTAATCGTAAATTGTAGGTAAAATTCTAATACTGTTTTTTCCTCGCAGAGATTAGAACACCCAGAATGCTGCCCCAAAGATTATTACAGCTTGATGTTGAAATGTTGGCAGCATGATCCGAATAAAAGACCAAGGTTCTCAGATTTGATGACATTACTACCCGAGGTATGTTTTGTAAATATTCGATACGTGAATTCTTCGCACCGAACGGTATTCGGTGGCTATCGAATAGAGCTAGGTTTGTTTGTAAACTAAACAAGGCGATGATTTACAGTGCAAACCCGAACAAGTTCAAGCTATTCAGGATTCCGTCGACGAACGAATGAAACGAGACCAATTACCTTACCGAGTAGGAGACGTCATAACGGTTTTGAATAAATCGTAAGCAAACTGTTTCCCTCCTCTCCGCTGTCTTCAGCTTTCGACTTGGTGTTTAATTGAGATTAATTTTTAGACCGATTGCTGCGGTTCCTAACTGTTGGAAAGGTGTATTGAACAATGGAAAGTCTGGATTGTTTAATCCTGCTCATACGGTCGCTTATATCGGATCCAATTTACCTTCGAATAAACCTGGAGAATTTGTACGAGGAGGTTAGACACTCAACTGCCATTTTCTATCGTCAGCTCTTCGTTTGAAAAATATTTAATTTTTTCCACCATTGTTATGAATAGAAAGTAAAATATACGCCTCGAGACGAAGCAAACTCAGACCAGAGATGATATCTCGGCCTCAAGGCGAACTAAAGCATACAGGTCATGTAGGATTAGACGGAGCGTACTTTGGCGATATTTCGTTTCTCGGATCTGGAACGAAAGTAAACTACTAATCATCTCAAAATATTTGAATTACTGAATTGAAAATCGATAAGTTTGATTTTCGACCGATTTTTATTAATTTTTTCCAGTATACTCATCTACCTCATCAGATAGTGACGCCGTATAAACCTCAAGATGACTGTACAAATTCGACTGAGCCTTCTACACCGTCGAAAATATTCTCTGATCGAGCCCCGTTGCTATCTCCAGAGAAAGGAAAATCCACTCATAACAGTGAGTCTTTTCCCCACTAATTATAAGCTTTAATCTGAACCACGTTCGTTTTATGTTCCAATTCATTTAATTTTCCTTCTTTTACAGATAACGTTTGGCTAGACTACGAAAGTGTAAAACCATCGTGCAATTTAGCTTCGAAATGTAGCAAACTGACCGATCACGAGTATCACGAAATTGGTAATGAAGAACTGAACGCCGAAAGCCCTAGATTTGAGGTACAATATCGAGTTAATTTTTCGATAAACCCCATTCGTTCGCATGTTGAACTTTTTTTTCATCGCAGAAAACGTTCGACTTCGGGCCCAGCCTGTTAGACGAGATGGACGCCATGTTTAAAACACTAGGATCTGAGAAGAACAACTCTATGGTAGCTGGTGTCAGTAACTATGCCTCTTCTCCGCCTCCATCACCTCTGGACGCAGATATAAACAAACGTAACGAGCTGAGAGAAATAGCTGCGTCTGTGGCCGCCACCATGCACAAAGGGAAGAAAAAACAAGCTACGGTAATTCTTTTTGCGCTTGAAAAATCACCCTTATCGTTGTATTCGATCGTTTTTATCGTACGATTCGAAATGGTAGGTGAAACCGATATCGGCGCATGATGAAAAAACCCTAGATTCGGCCATAGCGATGGCCAACGAGCTGGCAGCTCGATCGATGAACGACTTAGACAGTAAATCGCACCAATTGCCAGAATCTCCGGTCACTCCTGTGTCGCCGAATAAACGTAAATTCTCGTTCCGGTTTCCAACTCCGGTCGGAGGTCATTCGTCGTCCAGACCGGAAGGGAAAACGTTCTCTGACGAGGCCGCCTCTATCCCCGATATACAGGTTTGTTTGGTCGTAAATCTACATCGCGACAGTTCGCTTTTTACTTTAGCCATAAAAAAAATCGCTTAAGCGGTCATAATTTTATTATTCGCATATTTAATTTAATTTTCTTTCCTCTCCTTCGCCATCATCCACGTGATTTTTTGGTATTTCTGTTTTTTTTTTTTTTTTTTAATTTGCGAAAATTGTATCGTATGCTTGCGATGAGTAGTCGTTTCGTAGTAGTTTGGCTTCGTTGCCGTCGTGTTGTAGCGTAGAGTCGTTAAAAGAGTCTACACCGTTTCGCATTCCACCTTGGGATCGTCCTTCGACCGAGTTCTGTTTCGCCAGATCGCACGCCATCTTGACCAAACACCATCCGACGCTGTACTCGGTCAACGAACACGATAAATTGAACGGTAACGTGATCGACGACACCTCCAGCCGGTGCAGTCTGATCGAAGAATCTTCGCCTAGGCGTACACCTAGGGCCCATTATTCTACTCTGCATCGATACGTGAAGCAGAGCTTGGACGCTGTGTCGAACCTATCCAACAGCGTCGACCTGGCGTGCGATTCTGAGCCCGAGTTTAGTCGCGTTTCTGAAATTAGCAGCAAAGAAGGAACATCAGTTTCCAGTTACGACTGGGTCTTCCGTAGTCCGAAATGCCCTTCTAATGCATCCTCCGAAACACTAATCGATGAGAATTCGTCTTCGTTGTCTGATAAAGAAGTGGTAGTATCGAGTAAACAGTTTACGTCTTCGGCTTCGTTCCCAAATTCGCCTAAGAAATACGCTAAAAGAGTCAGAAGCAGTAAGTCGACGCCGATGAGAAGAATCGAGTATCAGTGTAGTTCCTCAGAGTCCGAGTACGAGACTGCACATTGCCGTACTAGTTCCTATAATTCGGGATCTTCGAGAGGGTCCACGTCTAAGTACACGATGCCGAGGGGTAGTTCGTCGTCCGACGATGATTTCGCGCAAATTATGAAAGCGTTTATGAAGTAGACGTTTTATCTAGTTGATTCGATGTCCCGTTACGTAAATATTTTCCCCTATTTAACGGTCGAAGACTGAATTTAGATGTACTGCATTTTGTACTTAATTAGTGCTCGTTTTTGTGTATTAATCGATTTGTGATTATGGCGCATTTTAATTACTGGATATTTTTCGTAGAATAACTTTTATTATTGAAAAAAAAAAAAAATTAAAATTGAAATTATTGTCAATCTGTTGTGATAAAATGATTTTTTATTTTTAGAAAAAAATCAGGATTTTTCAAAAATTATTTTATTTCAACTTTGGACTTTTTCATTAGTTTTACCTGATTTCTTAAAGGTCCAATTTTTTTTCATTTTTTTAACGTGATGAATATGGATCTTTTTTTGAAGTATTGAAAAAAACATCCAATTATGACTTTTTGTGATCAATTCGATTTTCGGTTTCTGTCTTATAAGAGTGATTCAACATTTTTCTATTTTTTTTTTAATTGATAAAATTTGATAATTTTTTAAAAATTGAATGAGACTGAAATCAAATTAATTATATTTTTTTGGAAACTTTGTTTCGTGTTTTCCAACTCTCAAGACTTAATTTTTTCTCTACTCGATTGTATGGCCATTTTATTATAACCGCGATTATTTTAATTAGAAAAGTACTCGTAACGTTACTTAGATACTTAGCATAGTCGTTATGATTTTTCGCTTCGTTTTTTATTTAAAGCTTTTTATTTTTTTGACTTTCTTTTCCGTCTCCTTCACCGGCATGGCTGATATTTTATCGTTCCTGTACGAAAATTCCTCTACGTAATGGGAATTCTCCCACGGTTTCCGTATCATCTCCTTTTGCGGTGTTGATCATTATAGGGATGTTTAAGCGAAGAAGCCAAGGTAGCCTATAATGCGTTGATCGAGCAACCGGCCGTATCTAACGCCATAGTCATGACCCACGTGCCCCCTGTCATGGAAACGGTCAGTCCGTTGAAAATGCTGAAAGCTGTACCGGTCGTTCGATCCAAATCCAGGACTGGCAAAAATCAGGTGGCATGTGCCAGCGAGTTGGCTGCCGGCTCGACGTCCAGGTAGGATTTTTTTGAATCGATTTTTTGTGTGGATTTTCGTGATGGTATCAAAGTACTGGGATTTTTTCAGAGGTGATGTGGTCGCTGTGGATGATACGTGTGTGGAAAAGACTGCTTCCGACGGGTCATCGTTGGAAAAAGGTGAGTCGAAGAATTTTTTTAAAATAATCATCTGTGGTTTTCTGTCTTATGACTTTTTATTTATTTATTTTGGTATGATTTTAGTCGATGGCTGTAACGCGATTCCTTTACCTCCGCGAGACCGTAGCAAACCGTTGAACGTAGCCAAGCCCAGGCATCAGAGAAAACACCCTTTAATCATCCCAGGAGGCGAACAAAGGCTGCTGGATAAAGTGAACATAACAGAAAACGGAAATCGTACGTTCTTCGTGTTTATATATTTTTCATCAGCCTAAATAATAATTTTTTTCTTCATTTCCTTCAGCGAACGTTTTTCCTGGCGCAGAACCGGGCACGTCGGAATTTCCAATATCGTCTTCCAAATTTAGGTAAGAATTTGTGAACATTTCTACGAACAGTCAGCCAACCTCAGACGATTGTATTATTAACCTTACGTTTTTCTCTAAATCAGCGACCCAGTCGACGACAGCTTCGATCAACGAATCGCCTGCGAGCTAGACGCGTTGGATAATTTACAACTGGAGCAATCTACCGGCTCGAATCAAGGCTGTGATACTATATTCTCGGTCAAGAACGCGCCAGACGTTGGCCAATCCGACGGTATGGTCTGTTCGACGCCCAAGAAACCCACCTCGCTAGCCATCGTCCCTACCGAAAACGTAGTTGCGGCCGAAACATTCGTACCGTTCGAAAAACAAATCTCGTGCAATGATCTAGTCGACTTGAACGGTGGAGACGAGACTTCATCTGTCAGCGGTGCCGAACGAAGAACCAGTACAGATAAAGGAACGAATAGCGACAAAGTTAGGATTATGGAGAAAGTGCTAGGACCCAAGGTGAACGATTGTCGAAACCGAAATTATTTTTCATTCGAATCATTTTTTTTTAACGAATTTATTCATTTTTCCGAAGGTATCCGGCGAACAATGCGTGAGTGCTTTGAATATCACCGATTGGGACGTGCATCGTGCCATCAAACTGGCCAGACTGGAATCTCTGCTGTCGAACGATCCGCGTACCAGAAACGTCATCGATAAGGTTACCAATATATCGGCCCTGGAAGCGATGAACTGGGACGTCGCGAAAGCGGCCACATTGATAATTGAGAATCTCAAACCGACGTGAAGTTGACGAATATTTTCCGAGGCGTGTGATGGAAGAAAATTACATAAATATAATGCAGTTCCTAAAGGACGAATGTCGCGTGTGCTATGCTATTTAACATTATGGTGCTTATCGTCGTTTACGTACGTACGTATTTAGCAAAATTTATCCTCAATGCTCCTCGCGCCTGTACCAGTTTCGTAGAGACCATTATAGTATTTTATTTTTGTTGAGTTTATTAGCGTAGGTAGTAAGTTCTTGAAAGGCAGCTTGTAGATTTTGGTATCGATGGCTTAATACCAAAGAAAACAGAGCGTCGTGTTGTTTAACTCTTTCATCTAATTTACGTATTAATGGCAGCATTTTATTTTTTTTATTATTTTCTAAGTATCAATCAAATCATACAGTATTATTTATTAATGATCTTTAAGGTTGTTTAAAGTTATACTGCTATATTTCGTTAAACTTCCTCTTTTTTTGTTTTTGACGAATAATTTACTAGGGTACTCGGTTGTGTACATCGAATCAAAAATTTATATACCCGATTCTTACTGAAAACATTTGTGTTCAAACGATAAACTGAGTTGTTTTTATTTTTGATATTCCAATATTAATTTTAGGTTATTTTATACTAATAATTTTCTTTTTTTAACTAATTCGGTGGTTGTTCAGTGTACTTTATTATGGTTGTGTTCATTAACATCGTATTAAACGTTTATTCTAGTGTTTGGTTTTTGTCTTATTTCACGAATAAGTAATTGGCATTAGTGAGATGAAGAATCGCTACACTCACAAATTAGAAAAAAATGTTTTAAAAAATTCAACAATATTTATGACTTCAAAGTAAACAATTTTACAAAACAAAAAAATGCATTAATTACTACGTACACAAATGATAACACTATTCGTTATCGATGATATGACATTTTAAAATAACACACGTATTTCATCAATTAAAACACATCATTCAAAATACATTCGTACCAATAAAAAAAATATATTGGTTGCAATTACACTCAAATTGAACACCAACGATCGATTTTTAAAAAATCATAACCATCAATCCAACGAAACACCTTTAATAAAAGGCAATCCAGAAGGAACCTTTGCCTTATAATTAATATATTCTTCGCCGAAAAAGTTGATCAACGAATCTTCTTCAACTAACACTCGACCGTTGAAAAAAGACCAACTGGCGATAGCATAAACAACGATGCAAATTGGATTGACTAGAATTAGCTGGAAATATCGTCGTGTTTTTTTTTTAGAATAAAGAAGATTCAGTGAATTACTCAAAAGATCGACTTACTTGAGTACCAATGGACCAGTAAAACCAGCCAACGTAACTCGGGTGTCGACAAAGACTGTAAATGCCATGGGTGACCAAAATGTGATCGCGATCTTTAACCGTTTGTACGATATGGTTGAAATTCGTACTAGCCGTAATCATGGATAATTTTCGTACTATTTCTCCGCAAATACAAAATGTTAAACCGACAGCGCTGATGTAATAATGATTTTTCAGATCTAAACACGAAAAATGGGTAATTAACTGGAGAATAATACGATTGTAATAGAGGCAAATTATTTCATACCTGGATAAAAATAAAATTCCAAGAAGAATTCCAACCAGCTGACGGCTGCAGCTGTCTTATAAGCGAAACTATGATTTAGCATGAATGCATCGGTGGTTAAAGTCTTCGGGTTGGTAACAGCTATAGCCAAATATTCCGAGTAATGGAAGAACGATAGCACGCAAACGTACCTATACATAAATCACAACAGGTCGTAAATTACGACTGAAATAATATTTTGAATCAACACAGGGTATTAATCATACTCACCATCCAAAAACACTCAAAGTTTTATCCCCTAAATAGCTAACGAATACCCCGGCAGAAAACACAGCTCCGAGAAAACTAGCCCTTATCACAATCTGTAAACAAAAATAATTGAACTATAAAAATAATAACCTATAAACAATTCAAATGATTCAATTATGCATTTACCGGTAAGAAAGATTTTTCGCCAAAGATGCAGTACAATCCACTAACAGAAAGATAGGCAAAAATTACGGATACGATACAAGACTGCCATTGCAAAATTGGGAACACGTTAGTGAAAATGGGAACTACCACCAGAGATACGATTACGGTATTTATGAATGAGTATAAACTGAGTAACCCTTCGCGGATGATTTTCATTTTGGATCATTTCAAAATACAAGTACAAATCATACCACTGAATGAGATTTTTTCAAAACATTTTCGTCCACATCTTTTTAAAAAAAATGAGTAAATTTTTAGAACACTCCGACGAGATTTGGAATTTTTCAGTCAATGATGCACAAAATTGATAAGTAGCCTCCCTTCCCGAAAAATTTGTAATAAACCATTGAGTGACTAAAACTTGAAGAATTTAGCAAGAACTTCAAGTTTTGAGAAAAACTTGATCAAAAAAAATTCAAAAACGCAACAGCAGAGCTTATCAATATTTTGATTCTTAGATTTTGAAAGAAAGATGTTCAAAAATCTAGAATGTTTTCCTTTTCTTCTCTATGGATGCAAAAAACACACACACACGCACACCCAAAATCACAGATCAACGTACATTTTTTATTTTATTTTCATAACGATTGGAAATCGACACTCTGCAAAACTAAAAATACGAGGGAATGTAATATCATTTCAATCTGAAATGAAAAATTGAGTAATACTTATGAGTTTCGTTTTGAAAAATTTGAAATTCACTGTGTCTTGACAGACGAACGCAGATTACTTAGTTCATACTGCTGGAGACGACGTTTTAATCTGAAATAAAAAATTGAGCTATATCGCAGAAGGCATAATTATAACATGATTACAACTACTTGAGTACGACGACAAATCTACGTAGCAGTATTAATGAAGTTTATTATTTAAAACGTACGACTTACGCGCAATATTGGATTATAATGTCCAAATGTTGATCTTCATTGTCCATAGTTGATTGAAGGTACTTGCATTTTTCTTCGGGGGTTTGTGCTCTGAAAAAATCCAGTAAGTAATGGGTTCTAATTCAACTTGAAATGATTAATCTAATTCAGACCCGGTTGCACCACGGTGAGTCGACTAATCTTGGATTAATCGCGAGTAACGCATTGTTTTCGGCGGATTAAATCGGGTTAACTCACGGATCAACGTTTAACTCGTCGTGGTGCGACCTGGCCTCAGCAATATGCACCATTGATAGGTATTTACTTGCGATATAGTTTTTTCGAATTCTTGGATTGGTTCGAACTTTCACGTATTAAAGATGTAAACTCGTCTAACGCAGCAAGGACCAATGATTCATCTTGGCTCCGCAGTGGAGGATCTGTAGAAGGAACGTTGATAGTACGCTGCTAGAAAAATGTAAACGAAATAATTTTTGATTCATAACTGTTTTTTCTCGGAAATAAATTGAATGAATAACTTGAACATACTGTGCGATTGCATTTAGCCATTTCAGTTGGACGACTTGGACGTTAGACAAAATTAATGAACTGAAATAATAATTTTCGATAGTAAAAATCCTGTGATGTAAAAATTCAGTCTTATTTTCGCTTAGTGAATTAATAATAATTATTATTGTACATGTACACTCTACATTTCTACAGACATTGCACAAACACGTCGTGTCTTGGTTTCTATTTTAGCTACAACCAACACCAAGCGCCACAATCATCACACATGTCGAGTGCATCCCTGCTCCCGCCTGCTCCCTACCCTACCACCGTACGCGCTGTGAGTTACGAATGACGATAAAAGAGAATCACAAATAAATAGGCAAATAACTCTTACCTATCAGAGATTAATGACAAAAATTTTGTTATCGACATCGACATTACATTACATACGAATAATTTAACAGTATCCATTTTTCTAAAACTTGAAATCGAGTTATTTTGGTTTACGTTAATTAAAACTGAATTACTGTGTCTCGGTTAGTGAACCATAAATACTATCTACTGTTTCCTTCAAAGGCCATGTAAAAACGAATCTTTGAGAAGGTGAAATCTCCTCCACTTTGGCGAAAACACCGAAATATTATTCCGTTGCTAACTATCAACAGTTAGCTTTTCAAAACAGAGCTTACCAAAGGCTTGGTAAATCGATGAAAAGTTTATCTATGCAGGTGAGATTTTATGTATCCGAGCAATTAACAAAACGATTAGCCATCCCTTATAATCTGTATATTTATGATTTTCCAGCTATCATACAACGTCAAACTTATCTCATATACCCTATGCTGATATCAAATATGTCCGAATGTGAGGCAACTTGTAGAAGATGCGAATCGCAGAATGATAAAGCAACAGAAAAGCTAACAATATGTCGTGACTTTTTAAGAAATTTGTGTAAACGAGGAGATCAATGTAAGTCATTTATTTGTTCGAACACTCGTTCAGAGTCCTCAACTTCTGCTTTCTTCATAGGCAAATATTTTCATCCGAAAAGAGACGATGGCAAAGAAGTATACGTTTTCTGTCACGATTTCCAGAACGGCGGGTGTACCAGATTGGGGTGCAGATTTATACATTGCTCGGCCGAGGATGAAGAGTATTACAACAAAACTGGCGAACTATTACCTCACGTATATGACATGTACCGCAAGATAATTGAAAACTTGGACGAAAGTGGGCCAGTTTGTAAAGATTATTTTAAAGGTAGACCAATCGTACATATTTCACGTTTCGTATTCTTTTCATGTGGCATCCTTATGGTAAATAACAGGTAAATGTAAACGCGAATCGTGTAAATTCCGCCATTTACCGGAAGAGAAGCCCTACGAAACGGAAAAACCGAGAATGATCGCTGTTAAACCTAACAACACTCGCAGACCGGACGATCGCTGTTGCCAGGTAACGTTCGAGCAGCCGAAATGCTTCCGTAACGAATACGAAGACTACAGCTGCGAATGTAAACGCCGTCGTATTCACAATTATAGTCCTGAGTTTAGTTCGCGAAACTGCGACAGCACCGACAATCGAAAATTATGGGTAATACACCTCGATTAATTTCGCTTTTCGTCGATGTGTTTTCGATTCTTACCGAGTACATTTCACCAGGTACTGGAAAGTGAAAACGAAATGCTCCGCCAAAGGTTATCAGAGTTGACGAAAAAGAACGGCGATTTGCAAGCGACTAACGAATTTCTGCTCGAACAAAACGCTCGCCTGAGAATCGGAGATAAAAATACACCCAGTTTGACGGCGGTTACTGTGCCGGCGGTCACCATCACAAATACCGGTACCTTACCGCAGGGTCAAGTCAACATGCAACAGCCTCAGGTGCTGCGAACGGTAGCGGCGAGTGTGGCTACTGTACCGGTGAGCTTAGCGGCCGTCACAGCCACTCCGGTATCCTTGGCAGCGGTATCGATGGCTCCGATGCAAATACCTCCTGTTGGTACGGTCGCCCATACGCATAACGGAACCGCTTTGACGGCAACCATTCAGCAAGAAACACCTCAGCTGGTCTCGTATCCCATATTAAATAGGCAAACTATTATACAAAGCACATTACAACACCATTAGTAATGGTATGTGGAGCGGAAAGTGCTACGTTTACGACACTGCTCCACGATTCGAGAAGATTAATTAATGAATATTGGAAATATGTACTTATTGCGATAGATTGTTTTAGAACAAGATAATGCTCGGCTTCCCATTATTTCCACGATTCTATTTGCTTGATTAGATATGGTCGAATTTTAATTTCTTTTCTTTGCGTTTATATTCGTGCGTCGAGTTGATTCGACTTTCGCCTGGCATTTATTTCCTAACTCAGGCGTAAGGGTAAAAAATAAAACTATCTGGGACATCCGATTTAACTTCTAATCAGGTAAGTCAGTCCATTTCAATCGTTGAACCGGAATTTTATTCAAATATGCGTCAATTTATGCTGATTTGAAAGTTCTCAACTTATAATATCGAATCATAATCCCGCTAGTTCCTTACAACTTGGTCGCTACTTCATCAAAGTTTCAAGTTATCTTATTTCGGGCTCCTTTTTAAAATATATTACGTTGTTATTGTTTACTTTTTTTTCTTTTTCTTATGAATGTTAATGTAGTGTAATTTTTTTTTTACATTGTACGATATAAATGAAAAACAAACGTGTGTGAGTTTGTTGCACTTTACCTATTTTGAGAGTATTGTGTACGAACTGAAATTGGATAACTAACGCTTGTGCAGTTGTGAAACGTTATTTTCAAAATGACAAGATCTCAAAGTCGGATAAATAATGTAGTCGATGCTAGATACATCTACATATTGTTTTTTCTTTTTTCTTTTTGTAAGCTGTAAATAACTGTAAGTACAAATTTTTCAGTAAAAATTGCGTTATTTTATGAATTTTTCTTTTGAACGGAGTCCAAGAAATACGGATCGAATGATATATGTGTTCGCAATACGGATACTCTGAGGATCAATGGTCTTCTTTCCGTTTTCGAAAACAAAATCTACATAATGTTCGCCCATTGTTATTTCACGTGCGAATTAAAAACATACACGAAAACTATGAAGGTCATTTCGATAGCAAAACTGAAGACGAAGTACATCTAAATGTAGAATTGAAAACAATTTACGCGTAATAATATCAAATTCCATAAATCCAGTACATGTTTATTCGAAAATTATATACGATTTCGATATCAAAAGTTCAAAACATCGGCTGAAAAAAAAGACACTCGTACATCCCAGTTTGCGAAAAAATTCGCATAAAAATAAAATTTATTTTACAAATAATGGTAACATACCGAAGTGAGACGAAAAAAGAAAAAGAAAAAAATAAATCCTGCTCTCGAGTGAAAAAAAAAGAAGTTAAAACCTTTTAAAACGAAAAATTAAAAAACCTGAAATATAATTTTGGAATGCTTAAAACAACCATAATATCAAAATGCTTATAATATTCATGAGCGTTACAGACATATCAGTCGTAAAAATGAAGAAAGAAAATGTTAGCCCTTAACTGTACCCCGCCGACTACAATTAAGCAGTGAAAATACTGTAAGCCGCTAATGACACGCGAAAAAAAAATAGGAAGAACTACTTAACGAATACGTCGAATAGAATGGCTCATCTACGAAACCTTCTCAAAACTATACGAATCAGACTAGAGATAATTCACAGTATCGAAATCATCATCTAAGAAACACGAGTCCTAGTAATGTTAAAATAGAGAGAAATCCGGTCGATAGTAAACCGACAATAACGCGAATTTTCCAATGATGTTTGGAACCGCGTAGGTTTTCAATTATACGAAGAACTTGTTCCCTGGTGTCGGCCGGACTGCCCGAATTTTCCACAATGAAATCAGCTTTTTCGCATTTTTCTTCTAAAGACATTTGAGCTTCGATACGTTTCTTCGCTTTCGATTCTTTCATACCGCTGCGTTCCATTAAACGCTGAAGTTGTAAATCTTCTTCGCTATACACACGTATAAAGATATTAAAATTAACACCCAACTTTTAGAGTTGTTGCTACTTGCACGGAATTAAATTACGTACCACGTGACAACGATGATTTTATAAATATAATCCAACATGTAAGCGGTTTCGAATAATAAGGGTAAATCCATAACGACGAATTGGTGTCCTGTTTAAAAAACACAAAATGGTTCAGTCTACGCAATCACTCGAATACGTGGGAAGAAACGACACACGCGTTAATATTTACCTCTGAAAAAGCATTTAATAGTACTCCATACTATCTCCTTGTAGATTTCCGGATGTGTGATTTCATTAAGTTTTCTACGATTAGTCGCGCTATCGAATATCAAGTCTCCTAAAGCTTCTCTATTGAGTCGACCGTCTTCTTCGAAAATATCATTACCAAAAGCTCGTTTCAATCCGTACCAAGCTTTTCTACCTGGTTCGACAACTAAATCACACGAGAAATCAGTATAAAACTTGTTTGGAAGTGTTTACCTTGTGAAAGAACGTAACTCACCTTTTCTAGCAATCAGATCGGCGTCGATAACTGGAATTCCTTTTTCGATGAATATATCGGAAACCGTACTTTTTCCAGTGGCAATACCACCTGTTAGGCCGACTATGAACATTTTTACTGCAATAATCCGCAATATTTTATCTAACGAATGAACAATTAACAACACGAAGGATTGAATTCATACGTTTCATGTATTTTACTTCGCAAAATAAAATTATTGTTATCTGATTTATGTTTATCATTGCATTGCAGAAATCAGTGTAAGCAATAAAAGGATTTCAAAAAATTTTTTTTGAAAATTCCGAACAAATCCCGGACGAAAATCATAACAGAATAAATAAAATAATGATAATTGATTATATTTACAAAGTATTTGAAAGATTCGTTGAAACAAAAATTAATAGCATCGCCACGAATTAATTTACGATTAAGATTATCACGATATGCTCATCACCATGGAAAGCCGGAAGGGGAACGAGAAATCTCAGTCAGTTTAAGGTAAAATATTTTTTCAAAGTTTTGACTAAATAAAAACAAATTTTTGATTATGAATTTATCTAAAAAAATGAAAAAGACTAAAAATTTCAGCAATGTAATGAGTAATCAGATTACGCACGTAATATTTCAGAAGCTTAATTTAATTTTCACTTGCATTCATTATGCCGTCTACGATCTTAAAAATACACGAAATGAGAATCACTGACCAGAAAGTTTTTCAACTCCAGCTCCAGCACCTTGTCCTCTTATCTCGTAGTAACACTGTTTTTTTTTATTTCACTTTCGACTATTAATCATTTTTGTTCATTTCTCTTTGGTTATTTTTTCTTTCTTTTTGATCCTTTTCTCATTATTGTCATTTATACACATTTTTCTGAGTGCGGCTTAGTTTGATCTGTGATTCTGTGGCATTAGGTTTTTTTTTATTTCTTTTTAATAGGTTTTCGTTTTCTCAACGGCTTCTCTATGCGAGATTTGAGTCTTCTGCCATTGTCTTCATCCGATTTGTTTGCATTGCCCCGTCTTGTTTGTGTTACTAATTTATTGTCGTAGTATTTAAAATTTGGTTTTTCGATCATGTCTTCGACTAGTAGTAAACGGAAAAACGCCGGCGACGGAGGCAATGCTAAAAGAAAGCAACGTAAATCGAAGCAGAATGGAGACGATAACGATAGCGAATTCGATAGCGCATCAGAAGCCAGTAACGAAGACGTGAAAAATGATTTGGGCGACAGTAAAGACGATTTGGACGATTTACTCGCCGAAGACTCCGGCTTGGTAAGACAGCTTCTTCTTTGTTCGCTCGCGTTTAGATTTCCACCTTAAGTGGGTCAGTTTTTCGCATTAGATAGTACCTAAACTACCGTTATTCGAGGTGTTTGACTAATACGCTGATACGCTTGCAGCGGGTTCCCGGACCGACTCATGTTGGCACATTGCTCATCTGCGGGGCCACAAACTGGGACACGATTGGCCGCAGACAACCTCCCAAAGGAGTAAAAAGCTCGGTTGGACGTAATTTATACATTCCTCATCGTTTAGCATCGCTCGAACAAACACGTATCCGATATGCGGTCAGTAATTGCAATTCGGCGCATTCGATACTCATTACCGAAGAGGGAAAAGTTTTATCTTTCGGTGAGTTCTAATAAACTTGTAATCCCGATGTTATTAGATGTTTCATCGTATTTTTTCACATTTTGCTCTCAGGACGCAATGATAAAGGGCAATTAGGTATCAAAGACTGTCCTCGTAAGGATATTCCGACACCGATGGACAACGTACAAAATTTCACTTTCGTCGGTGCTGCTGTCGGACGAAACCATACAATTTTATTAACTGGTTCGTATCGTATTCTTCAAAAGGTCCGTTCTCTCGTAGACATATCTCAAGTTGGTTTTTTCTTTGCACAGATCGAGGAACTGTATTCGCTTGCGGCGATAACAAAATGGGACAATTAGGAGTAAACTCCATGAATGTAATGTTTCCAACACCGACGAGAGTAAGTCTTTCAGAAATAGCTATTCGTTGCGATTCGAACGCTGACTAAACTTGGTTATATTTTTTCAGGTTAAATACAGCGGTCCTCCAATAGTGAAAGTAGCTTGCGGAGCTGAATTCAGTATGATTTTGGATTGCAAAGGAGTATTATATTCATTCGGATCGCCGGAATATGGTCAATTAGGTGATTATCGTTGACACAGCGCTGTAACATCCGTCTGTATCCAAATTAACGAAGGTATTCTTTCAGGACACGGTACAAATGGAGAATATATCGCACAAGCAAACAAAGTATCGTACAATACGGAAAAAGTTCCGAAAAGAATATCGTTGTACATGGAAAAGGGTCGAGATAACAGACAGAACCCCGTCGATTTCCCAGAGATAATCGACATTTCGTGTGGCACAAATCACACGGTATGATGCGATTCGTTTTTTTTATCTCTTATCGAAAGGTTAAATTAATCATGCTGCCCGTTATCTATTCGCAGGTTGCGTTGGATTCTCGCAAACGAGTATTTTCTTGGGGTTTCGGCGGTTATGGTCGATTAGGGCACGCTGACACAAAAGACGAAATGATGCCACGACTTTTGCAATTCTTCTGCACGACTGGACGCGGCGTCAAGTCCGTTCATTGCGGATCGTCGTACAGTATGGCGGTCAACGAGCACGGTACATATGGTTTTAATCACCTGAAACGATAAGATAATCAAGCGTCGAAGTAATACCGTTCTGATTAAATTCTTTCACTACTCCAGGCATGGTTTACTTGTTCGGTTTAACAAAGAAAACAGGCGAAGCGAACATGTATCCGAAACCGGTCCGAGACTTGCAAGGATGGAAAGTACGCAGCGTCGGATGCTCGTACACCAGTATCGTAGTCGCTGCTGACGACAGCGTTATTGCTTTCGGACCGAGTCCGACTTTCGGAGAATTGGTACGTTTTATTCAATATCCCCCAATTCATTTCTTCTTCGAATAGAATCGGCATCATCGAAGGTATCATATTGCAGGGCTTGGGAGAAATGAGAAAAAGTACAACTACGCCGATCGAAGTTAAAAAACTCGAGGGTATTTATATTGAGCATGTATCTTGCGGTATGAGCCATACTCTTATGATAGCCAGAGAAGAAACCGACGAAGAAAAAGAAAGGATTGCAGCACTGCCATCTTATAATCCAATCGAAGGTATTTATTGAGTAATCCGAACTATAAATATCATACGAACCAATCGGTTAACTTTTTTAATTTATCATTTTTACAGCAAAATGAACTCTTCGAAGAATTCAAAAAATGGCTGAGAATTTCATCGATGTATTTTTTTTATCTATTTAAGTTGCCAGTATAATTAATCCGAACAACATTCTTACTCATTCAGTATTAAAAATTTTACGCGCGTTAAGCATAAGAAATTTTTTTATTTCGTTCAACATGGCAAAAATCTTAATTTTTAAGTGAATGTGTGGAAAATTTAGCGTCTTTTCAATTTGACCCCATTGACCGTCTTGTCCCCTTCTTCCCCCTTTGCCCTCCCTCCCCCCGTTATCATTTTAAGACGTACTAAAGTATTAAGGGTTAAAAAATTATGTTTATCGTGCACTTCCTCCCTCTGTATCTGTCATTCCTATTATGTTCCCGTATGTATGTGTATTGTAACAAATAAAAATAGCTCTTTGAAAAATCTCGAGGTATTGTTAAGCTGTTACGATTTTTTTTATTTTGTTTCTATGTAATTTATATATTATTTCTGCCCTGTTGAAATCGCTGCGCCAGTATCACGGAATAACGTATTTCTTTAGACAATTGCTACCTAAACACAATACGACAGCTTCGAATTGTAATTTAGTCAAGTACCAAAAGATCGTGATTAACTGGGACTATTATTAAACTTTTGAAAATGAATTTTCTCCCTACTTGTGTAAGTTTTCATATTGAAATAAATAATACGAATTAAAACTTGTGTCTTTCGTATGATTATTAATTACACTGAAATTAACTCACACCGACTTACCATATCTTCGAGCAACCTTCACAAATAAACCCAAGATTCCATGAAATTACCTTTAAAAAAAGATTAAAGAATAGTTTTATTTAATGAAAATATCAAACAATTTGCAAATGAAAAATAAATAAATTACGCGGTATCGAAACAACAAACACGATTAAAATAGAACGAAAAATGAAGCGACGATGAAAAACTGCATAAAATAAGATCACACTCGTGTAGTGTTTCGTGTTTGTACTTTGTGCGTACGTACACAGCACACACACTGACACGCAGCAGAAAAAATAATTTTAAGCTCTTATCATACTAACATTTAACATAGACTAGTAGCTTGATTTCAAAACAATCGTGAATTATATAAATCTGATCATTTTATGTAAATTGGTTGCACGAGGAACGTCAAACCACTCAAGAACAAAATTGGAAGACGTATTAGATTCGGAATAAGTAAAAGAAAACGACACTCGCAAGTGTAGTATATCACACACATTAGCATACGTAGTACATACACTGGCATATTAATACTAAAGAATTGAATATATCGGGTCCAGTATCATTTTACTACAGATCACCCAGTATAGACGATGTTTTATGACGAATGCTTAACCCTTGATAAAGAAACGTAACTCAACTGAGATGCAGGATCAAACCAACCAATCGGTCCTATCTCACAATCGGCGCATGTTAAATACTTCAAACCGGATACTGTGTTGGAAAACCCGACGTTTTCAAAACCGTATTTATCAGCTACCATCCAAAATTGATTTAGATTCTCCTTATCGATTGTTTCATTACGGATTTTATCCTTTGATAGAGTCATTAGCGGTAGAGGAAACTAAATTGCAAAGTTACTGGGTTAAAAACGAATGTGTTTTCTGCGGTCGTGATAATTCGTAAGAAACATACCTCTATTTCTTTGTAATCCGCTGCGTTTGAGTTTAGAATCCTAGAAGGACATCGGACGCACACAACTGGGTATTTGTTTCTTCCATCTTTTACTAAATCTTCAACGTTAAGAGCGTCGGCTCTATTAGATTCTTGGATGTCGGCGTTTTCCATATCGTTGTTTGTTCAAGCTGTAAAATCGTATCGCATCGTGAAAGTTTGTTGATTTAAAGGGTAAGCAAGGTGGATTATAAACGACTTCTGAAAACTTACCGCTTAGTTATTGAAATTAACAATTAATATTGGAATCCTACGACATTTTCAACGATAATCAACAAGATAGTCATCGAAACAGACTTCTTTTATCAAAAAATTTTGCAAAATTGAATTGAAATGTCACAGAACTACACACAGAACTCAGAAATTTTTCTCAAGTGTTTTTATTTTTCTGTGATCCAAAAAAAACCAGTGTTACCTGATATATAATTTTTTATCACAGTGGAGGAAAAAAACGTGAAAATTCGACTTATCAAAAAACTATGAAACGAATTCGAATTTTGTGGGTTATAGTTTGTTTAAATTTATTGTTTCTCAGTACTGTGATAATTTTTGTAAATGTGGATAAATCGCGTTCGATCCTAAGCATCCGCTCTAGCAGCCATGACCTCAACCAAATCAAATTACCTAGCACTTATCTAGTTATTGTGATTCTATCAGCCGCCGGAAATTTAGAAAAACGAGAAGCAATTCGTAAAACTTGGCTCAGCACGAGCATTCCAGACGTCAAACATGTATTCGTGATCGGAGAAAATAACCTCAAGTACGACATCCATACCATCGAAGCTGAAATAATAACGTATCACGATATTTTATTTTTGAAAAATGTAAGCGATTCGTACGATGCTCTGACCACAAAACTGCTGCAGTCATTCGTGAGTTTGAATAAATTGTGGGATTTCAAGTTTTTATTAAAAACTGACGACGATTCTTACGTGCGCGTGTCAAGTATTGCCGGCGAGTTAAAAGCGAAATACGATGGTTCGACGGATTTGTATTGGGGATTTTTTGACGGATCAGCTCATGTGAAGAAAGCTGGAAAATGGAAAGAATCGAATTGGTTTCTATGCGATCGTTATTTGCCGTACGCGTTAGGAGGAGGATACGTTTTGTCGCATCGTCTCGTTCGGTTCATTGCGGACAATAACGAATACCTCAAGTGAGAATCACCCGGTGTTTGTAATACGTGATGTTATAGAAGTTGTTCGTTAATGCGAATTTCTTTTTCAGCATTTATAATACCGAAGATGTCTCCGTGGGATCTTGGCTTTCACCTTTAAATATCACTCGACAGCATGATATTCGATTTGATACAGAATACAAATCCAGAGGATGTCTGAATTCGTATTTAGTGACCCACAAACACAATCCGGAAGCGATGAAGAAACTTCATGATCATCTTACGAGTACTGAGAATTTATGCGAAAAAGAATTTCAAATCAGGCTTCCATACTCCTATAACTGGACAGTACTACCTTCCAAGTGTTGTATAAGATCTAAAATTTCATCTCCGTGAAAGAAGAAAAAAGACTGATATCAAAACTACGAATGTATCAAATTATTATTATTAAACTTATAAATAGGTATATCCGCAATTGCGTTTTTTTAATTGAGTATTTACAAAGAATAATATGAAAATCAAGATCACTTCTTTTTCCTATCTGAAATACATTTCGGACAATACCATTTCCCTTTGGGTTTCGTGGTAAGTTTAACGCAAGCGAAATGAAACCATTCTATAGGGCACTGAAAGAAACAAATTATACGATTACAAAAACAATAAATAAAATTTTCTGTTTGAGGGAAACAACCCTTACATCTGAATTATCACAACCGATCATTTCGCCGTAAGAAACTTGATTACAGAGGCAATAAGTGGGTTCGTTTGGATCAACGGGCATATCAATCGCGTCAGTGGAATGAGAGACATTTGGTAATATAGCGCTGAAATTCGTTTCGGTAGCAGATGCGACAACTTTGCTAGAAGAAACTGCTGCAGCTTTATTGAGAGTACCTAATCAACATTGAAGAAAAATTATCCGATATAAAAACATAATAGCTACGGATATTTGCGAACCTTTTTTCTGTTTCTTTTTATTGGCTTTAGCCGCGGCTTCTTCCTCGCCGCTACTTTTCTTTTTGACGTCTTTATCCGGTAACTTTTTCCGTCCACCTAGACCAAAATAAGAAAAGAAGGATGAGACAAATTCAATTTTTTTTGAGATCCATAGACTAGCTAAAAGTACATACGTTTATGAGTATTAGCTGGTTCTTCTTGAGTTCTAGAGCTACTCATTGCTTTATCTTGGATTTCGGCCTCAAATCTAGCTAAATCTGAGTCTAATCTACGAATGTGTTTGTCGACCTTGATTTAAAAAAAAAAAAAAAAATCAATGTAGGATAATCCAAAACATGGGTAATCATAAGGAGCGTGCTGCAATCTTACCAATTCATATGTTTGTATGGCTAACTGAACTTTATCGTCGGCATATTCTTTGGCTTTGGTGAATAATTTTTGGATTTCGTTCATGTGTTCTTTCTTCTTTTCGGTATTGAAGATCTTGATATTGTTCAGGTAATCATCGCCTGTTTTGTCAATCTGCTTCATTAGTTCTTGAGCTCGAGAATCCAACTCTCTCATCAACTTGAAATTGCGCTGTAATTCTACCGGTAAATTCTCCAAACCTGAGAGACACGTTTCGATAAATACTTTTCAAATTTTGTACTTTAAATGAACATTTTCTTCAACGACTTACTATCTAAATAATGCTCTAAATACAGAGCGGATGTCATCTTGATGGTAACAATTTGCTTTGTCGAGTTATGCAGATGTGTAGCAAGTGCGATACGTTCTCATTAAGTTAATTAATCGTAGCGAAAACTCGAGAAATTATTCTCATAAACGAAATTAAACATATTTTTTTCGAAAATTATCACTAAATCGTAAAAATCAACAAACGTCGGTTGATATTACTGAACGGTGCATGCGCTGTACACGAATACTATTTTTTCAGTATTGCCATTTTGCGAAACGTAAAGTAAGTGTGTTGTTTTTTTTGAAATTTTAATTTTTTTTAGCAAAAAAATGAAATAAGGCGACGAAGAAAATTTGAAATGATTTTACGTACTTCTGCTTTTGACCTCTTGAGATGTAAAAAATATATGAAGAAATTTTATTTCGTGGAGCCACAATGAGTACCTATAGTGGACACAGGTGGACACAGGACAGAGAAACAGAGAAAGAGAAAGTACCTACAATTCTGCAGGTACTTGGGTAATTTTATTCCTCTGAACCCTGAAACGATTCAGATTCAAATTTTAAAAAGTAAAAAAATAATCAATTCACCTAGGCAATTAATTACTTACAGTCGCAAAAATTCACTAGAAATTTGAGGTAAATAATTGTGCCAATTACTTCTCGACCCGCAAGAAATTAAACAAGGTGACTGAATTGAATAAAATTTTGGAATTTTTATAGCAATAAAACTACGAACAGCAAAAAGTAATATAATAGAAGAAATAAGTTTTACGAGGTTTGAAGTAGGTACAGCAACATGACAATTTATAGACCATTTTCACTTACATCATTCACAAAGCAGATCACTAAGCGTGAACCCATAAAATTGGTAGTTATTGCTACTACCCAAATGTAAAGCGAATAGTATTATTATTTTTTTACATAATTTACGATGGTCGTATAAGTTGACTTGTAGAAATAATATTGGTCAAACATATTTTTGTCATAAAATACGTGATTTTAGCTAGTTAGGTATAGATTTTTTTCTGGCCACGATATGGGATCCTGTTGCTACGAAATACGTACGCGTATCTGTACTGCGTAAGCTGCTTGTTATTGCCAAGAGTGTTTTAATTTCAAAACCCAGAGCAATGTGATTTTTTTGCTCAAGGTATTGTCACGTGGGTTTTTCATCCGGCTCTAGTAAAAATAAACCCGCGCCGATTTTGATTGTATTTTTATATTTGTAAATGTAGGTAAATGGCGATAAAAGCTACTGGAAGAGCATACTGTGTAATATATCTTTGGTACACGGCAGCTCACTTTAAAATCTCATGTTATAAAAACTAAACGGTTATATTTATAAACGTGTCAGACTAATTTTTGGTAATATATTCGACTGACTTAAAAGCTTGATATATTTATTGAGTTAGAAATGCTTGTATAATAAACTGTCTAGTAATTAAAATACATTTGCTGTTGACAACATGCCAACCATTCCGTTATGTAAAATCGTATTGTCAAAATGTTACCAACATAATTATTTCAAGCGATATAATTTTTTTTGTTTCATTCGGGCACGAGAAAAAACACATCAATGGTGGACGACGATACATCGAGTATCTTCAAGTCGACACGCTAATACCGACAAATTTGTTTAGCTTTGTAATCGTATCGCCGCGTTGATGTCTAATTATTTGTTCGACGGTGTGAAAAACCAGATCAAAGAAACAGAAAGTCGACGATTACTCGCAAATATTTCTTTGACACGAGGATTACGATTTTTTTCCAAAGTGTAATTAAATAATTTCGAACGTGTTTACAAACATTAATTTTCTGTACAACGTACAAAGGTACGTTTTCGTCATCGCTGGTGCATAAGTCATAGCGGCAGAAGGCTCGTCGTGGACGTCGAGTCGTCCATCTGTATTATAGTATTGTTTTGATTTGTAACGACTGTAACGACGAATTTTCCAACTTGTTTGGTAAACGACCAGGAAATTATGAAAACACAGCCGGTGAAATGTTTTGATTTTTTGACCACTTCGGCGCGTAATGTGAACGTCCTACCGCTGGGTTGTCACAATAATTTTTCTAAACAATTCTCCCGGTCCTGGGCATAGGTAGTAGGAAAAACTTCACCCATAAGGGAATTTCCGACGTTGTAAGTACATTCAACCTATGAAATTCATTACGATGACTCATATATTTTTATACATTACCACTGGACGAAGATTGAATTTCAAGTTCGACGACTCGTATTTTATTAATTATTATAATTTCGCAGAAATGTTAATCTCGCGAGGTTTTTATTTTTTGCCGCGTTTACAAAATTTCATAAGTTCTAACATATGACGGACGTTGGTTCCAACGCGAATATCCCATTCACAAAAATGTCACTCCGGAAAAAGGCATAAAAATAGGATACAGCATTTACACTCTCGTACATTCCGGAATCGGCTATAAAAGTATAACATCTCGTAGACAAAGTTTAACCCTTTAAAGATGTCATGTCAACATTAAAGAATATTTAATGCACAATTAACATCATTTAGATTAAGAATACCATCAAGCAGTCAAACGTTGAGCGGTAAAAAATTAGCGTATTCCAACGTTAACTGTACCCCAGAGATTAAACAAAAATAACCGCTTAGTAATTCTTTCAATTGGAGTGTATCTTTGCCCGAGAACAAGCTCGTCGTCGAACCTCTACTTAAGCAGCTTTCATAATGCGATTTTTAAAAACATTATTTAAAACATATTCAAAGAGGGAGCTGATTTCAACAATTTAATAAAATACCTGCTTCGAACATATTTTTTTAAAAATGAAAAAAATTACAATTCACTCGCAATCACATGAACTGATTTTTTGCAATTTTTCATAGTTTTCAGGGGTTCGAAAATTTTTCATTTCTAGGGGAAAAACTGGGATTTTCAAAACTCAAAACATGAAAAAAATTCTAATTTTTCGTTACGTTCAGCTATTTTGAAATTTTTCATTTCAATCAATTTTTGGGACTAAATTTAGACTCAAATAATCGAATTATAACTGTTTTTACTCAAACAAAAGCATTAAAAATTTTTTTTCTCCCTGGAATCCACAAATTTTCATTTTTCAAAATCAGTCATTTCCGAAGAAAAGTGTTGAAATTTTCCCAGCTCCAGAAAACGAGAAAATTTACTATTCAAACCTTTTTTTTCAGGTGTAATGAATATTTTTCTCACCAAAATATGCCATTTTTATAGAAAGTATTAAATTTTAAAAAAAAACTAAAATTCAGATTTTCAAAAAAAAAGAAAAAAAAAGAAGAAAAGACACAAAAAATTCTGATGTAGATTTCAATCCAAACAAACAAATTAATTTTTTTCAGGGGCTATAAAATTTTTCAATTCGAAATGCTTTATTTTCGAAAGACAAAGTTGGTACTTTCTCAGCGTTTAAAAACGAGAGGATTTGCGATTGCCAGGCGTTCCAAAAATTTCTTGCCACTAAAATATGCCACTCAAGCAGGTCGAGCTGTAAATATAAAATGGGGGGGGGGGGGGGGAGTCAAAAACATTT
>FIZT01048431.1:0-23294 GCA_900065295.1 Paracoccus marginatus
GGGGGGGGGGGGGGTCCCGAAAAAAATCCGAAAATTTTTTTTAAGGGCCACCCTACTGTGTATGGATAAAAATTGTATTTTTCAAGATCTGTAAGTATCACACCTACTTACTTCCTCATTGATCAAGTTCAGAAAATGCCAGAAGCAATTTCGCTCTACCTGCGACCCACTTGATGGTTTAAAATGTTGAAACTAAAATTTTAGGTCACTTCAGCAATCGCAAAAATCTTGGAAAATTTTGCGATACCCCTCCGACTCCCCTGCAATATCTTTACTTTGAAAAAGAAAAGCGAGTTTTCCTTTCCGTAACCAAATTTCCGTTTCGAAAACTCAAGGGTAAATTCAACCGTCGCCTGTGTGTCGCGCCTATGTCTGAGCCTCACGCATGCGTTGAACGCTATTCAACATTTTTCAGACGAAAAAAGTAAAAGTAATGAAAGTATTCGTCGCGCCGATACCTTATTGCACCGTGCGGCTATTTTTTCACCAAGTTCTGCATTTCGGAAACACGTTAATTGGTTCGTAGTTGAATATGAAACAGTAAATCGAAAACAGTCAGCTTGAAAAATAAATAATTTTAGAAATGGTCAGATTGAATCAATGCTGCTGCGGCTGTTCATTAGAAAACGGGACTTTGATTCTGTTATTGTTATCGGTGGTAAGTTTTTTAAATTATTTCTAAGTTCGACATGAGATTTGAGAAATTTTTTAAAAAGATTTCATCACATTAGATCGGAGGCGTTTACAGCACTTATTTTGATGTGGTGAGGTTACTGAATGCCGGAGAAGTGTACGACAAATTGGGTTCGTATCTCTATGTTGAGTGAGAGTCACGGTCACGGTGAGAGTACAAAAAGTACCCACTCGAATGATCACAGATAGGTCTGCGTACATTACCTACCTAACGGAAATTTCGTTTTACATTTCCTTGTACATACTTAGATCAGTTAGACCCTGCTTACAAGAGTCTCGCTATGATTCACGCGTGCATCTCCGTCCTCACTTCCATTGCATGCTTCTCAAGTGCAGCAGATGGACTGAGTGGAATCACCTGGGTATGCGGTACAGCTTGTAACAATAATACAAAACGTGTCAATATTGGATTTTACTGCTCATTTAATTTTTTGTGGTTTTTCGCAGAATAAGCCGAAACGACTCAAGTCCTACTTGCACTACACGGGTTTTTGGATAGTATATCACATTATGGTCGTGTTGGTGGCATATTTTTATCCGTACATGTACAACATTGCACTGAATGATACCGAAAATTTACGGGTTACAAGCGAAGTGGGGTGTCTTACGTTTTTATTTTCAATCGGTGTGTAATTAGACAACACTACCAAATAGATAGCTAGAGCTACAGATACCAAAAAAAGATGCCAATTTGAACTGTACCAATTTTTGCAGCACTAGGAACGTACTTCTTTATTGTAGTCAAAAGCTGTCGAGATTCCATGTTAGAGAAAGCTGCTGCTGCCGGAAACAACAAAGTGGTTCAAGTGTGAACACGACAACTGACAATACAACCTCGTTGTAAAGCTCCAAAGCGTCCTGAATATGAATAGAATTACTAAAAAGGAAGCTGCGATCCCGCTGGAACGTGCATTTAAAAAAATTCCAAATACGCGAATATTTTTTAATTTTTCCAAAAATTGAAACATCAAAAAATGAAATTTTCCAACAATTAAGTAATTATGCTTGAGTATTCAAAATATGAAGATCAAACTCAAAATTTTTCTGAAAATTAAATAGTTGAATTCAAAAATCGTATTTTAAAAAAATTTTGGTTTTGAAAAATCAATTTTTTTCATCAAAAAAACTAAAATCAAAAAAAAAATGCTTAGCAAAAATTGTCTAATAATTTTGAAACAGTAGGTAAAGCCCATGAAGTATGGTGAGTCGACCCTGAGGTCAGATTTTGAAATTTTCCAGTAGAAACTGGTCCTTAATTATGGTCTAAAGCCCTCGTGACAAAATTTTCAGTTTAGGACGTGAAATATTGATTTTTGTTAAAAAGATTTTTTTTCGTAATTTTCGATCGAATTTTTCCAAACTTGCAGGGATGTTAGATACTATTAGGGGTTATTTATGAAATTTTTTGAAAATAATTTCGAGCATTTTTCAATAGCAAATGGGCGTTTTAAGATCTTTACGAGCCATTTTGGTAAACACCTTTCAGGGGTGTAATTAAGTACAATGAAAAAAATAAATAATGTGTACCCAGTTTAGATGTACAACATTTATTTTTTTCAGAATTTTTTAAGTGGGTAGAAGACCCTTTCTCCACCCTTGGATGGGTCAATTTTGGTCAAATAAAAATTTCAATGCCAAATTCAGATTATGCACGTTAAATTACTCCATTTACGTACTTTTCGCGGTAATTTTGGAAAAACTTGAACAATTTGATGGTAAGTATTCCCCAAAACTTTCAGGAAAAAATGGTAAAAAAATCAAATTTTTCAAGTTTTTCCAAAATTATCGTGAAAAGTGTCTATACGGGAATGATTTGACCTGCAGAAACCGAATCCGGCATTGGAATTTCCATTCGTCCAATACTTACCCGCGTATCTACCTCGTCGAAACTTGAAATTCTTAGGGGGAAAAATTACATTTTGGGAATTTTAGGCAAAGCGGTCGCGAAAAAGGAGTGTGAAGGGGTAAACTGACTCGCTGAGCGACAAAAAGAGTTTTGAAAATTTAGACTTGTCACCTATATGGGCCAGTACTTCAACACAGCGAATAACGCAGTCCTTCCACGAGCATCCCGTGGACAAAGTGAACACTCGCTCCGAAATAGGATTATACATGAAAGTCGAAAGCGCCTCGATTATATCATTTTTACTCGTTTTCACTCGAGAACCGAAAATTGTGCTTTTGGTATTTTTTGATTTTTTTCCAAAATATTGACTCTGAATATGAGAAAAAAAAAACTTTTTTTTTTACAAATTATCAATTTTTTTGACCATGTTCCACTCCCTTTGGGGGTCTGAAAATGAAAAAAAAAAATTATTTTCAAGTCTATGACTAATGTTTAAAAGTGATCCAGCCATGGCTCCTCATTTCTTTTCTCCCTACAAATTTTCGAAATTTTCAACCCACCCTACCCCAAATTTGCGTGAAAAAAATTTGAAAAATTTTTACACGCACGCCCACCCAGCAGCTTAATACCATTTTCTGTGAAAATATCGAATTTTTGCCCCCCCCCCCTCCCTCTTTGGACGTAGTGTAAATGTGACTTTCACCATCTCACCCGGGGAGGCTCTTTTCCTAGGCCCATTTCACTGCCCGAATAATACGCGAGCAATGAACAAAAAATAGCCATATCTTCGCCTTGAAATAGAAAAGCTAGAGGTTTCCCTTTCTGCAACCAAATTTCCATTTCGAAAACCCAAGGGTAAGTTCTACCGGCGCCTCTGTGTCGTTCATAAGGCGGAAAAATGCCTATGTCTGAGTCTAACGCATGCGTGAAAGGCTATTCAACATTTTTCAGACGGAAAAAAGTAAGAAATGAAAGTATTCGCACTATGCCTCATTGTACTAGAACGTTTTTTTGCCAGGAAGTTCTGCATTCCGAAAAGACGTTAATTGTTTTTAAGTTGAATACGAAATATGTAGTTGGATTTTTATGAACAAAAAAAAAAAAAAAATCGGCTCGAAAAATAAATAAATTTTAAAAAATGCTCAAAGTGAAACAATGCTGCTGCGGCTGTTCATTAGAAAAAGGGACATTGATTCTGTTATGGTTATCGCTGGTAAGTTCTTTAAATCATTTCTAAACCGGATGTGAGAGTTGTAAAATTTTTAAGAAGATTTTATCGCGTTAGATCGGAGGCTTTTGCAGCACTTTTGTCGGAGTGGCGAAGTTATTCAGTGCTGGAGAATCACACGACGACGACTTAAGTTCGTATCTCGGTTGAGTGAGAGTACAAAAAGTACCTACTCGAATAATCACACTACGTAACTGTAATTTTATGTACATTTTCTTGTACTTAGGTTTTCCTCACGAAGGTCTCGCAGCAGCTAACTCGTTCTTCTCGACCTTCACTGCCTTTGCATGCTTCATAACTGCAGCAAATGGACTATGTGGAATCCGAATGGTGAGCGGTGCACATTGTCACGATAATACAAAACGCGTTGGCTGTATTGGCTTTTACTTTTCATCCAATTTTTCATTGTTTTTCTCAGAATGAACCGAAACGACTAACGCCCTACTTGCAATACTTGGGGGTTTCCATAGTATACCTAATGGTGGTCATGATCGTGGCATTTTTCGATCCGTACATGTACAACATTGCACTAGATGATCCCGAAAATACGCAGGTTACAACCCAATTGGGACATTTTACGTTTTTATTTGCAACCGGTATGTAACTGGACGACTTTACCAAAAGATACCAAATAGGTCCCTATTTGAACTCTACCAAATTTTTGCAGTCCTAGGAATCTACTTCTTTGTCGTAGTCAGAAGTTGCCGAGATTCTATGTTAGAGAAAGCCGCCGCTGCCGGCAACAATGCCGTGGTTCAAGTGTGAACACGACGAGACAAGTGTTCATCGTAAAGCTCTCGGAACAGTCCGGAATATGGATAGAATTATCTACTGAAAAGGAAGGCGCGGCCCAGAGAACGTTCGTTTTGAACAAATTTCCAATTTTTACATACGTGAAATCATCCAAAAATTTGAAAAATTAAATTTTCCAACAATTCATGGGTATGATTTCAAGCTTTAAATTTTTCTCACAATTGAAAATGAAATAAAAATTTAGAAAAATTGAAAATTTTACGTAAATTTTGAAAAATCAACTTTCTTTTGCCTTCAAAAAAATATCAAAAACATTCAAAATTCTCAACAAAAATTGTCTAAAAATTTTTTAATTTTTCCTTGAAATTTTTCTTCCAAACGGGAAATTACTTATGGGGGAAAAAATTATCGAATTTCATTAACACTAAAAAATTTTCAAGACTTGAGAATTTCTTCAGAATTCAGAAAAAATTAAACACAATTTTCCAAAAACGCAACTGTTCAAAAATTGACAACTTTGAAAATAAAAATCAATTTTTTTACCACAAATCAAGATTTGTATGTTATTCAAAAAATTGTATGCCCTCAAAATCCATCCGTGGAGAAAACATAACTTTTTTCAGCCGAATGCTTGCATAGTTTCCAGAACACAATCGGTGATTTTTTTTCATTTCCGCAATCGCTGATCATGTCTAATTTGTGTTGTAATCTTTATGAGATTTTCAAATAGAATTACATTATTTATCGTTGAATTTTGATCATATTTTTTGAATTACGTTCGCTACATATTTGACGCATTGCACCAAGTACTACACTTTTCGTATGTTTTCTAATTACCTTTGAAAATTTTGTATCATTTTTTCAAATCATTTTTGATGTTTTGCGGCTTTATTTATTCATTTTTTTAAATTGAAAAGCACATTATAAGTAAGTATTCGATTTCAAGAAGTCAAGGTTAGAGCTAACCCAAAATTTTCGGGCAATTTTTCGTCGAGATGTGACGTTTTAAAAACTGTAGGCGACCACATTATAAAAAGTTTTGGGGAACTGGTACAATTTTCTTTTTCAGAAAATGTGATGGTCTTTTTTAATTATACAAAAAAAAAAAAAATGATCACGTATCGTATTTAGCCCATACAGGTACATCATATTTTCTACGATGTTCTCGTGGAAAGTATACAGCGGTCACGGGCCTATTTTCTTTACACACTTTAAAAAAAAATTCAATCAATTTTTTAAAAAATGAAAAGGTTTCGATTTTGTTCTAACACACGAATGTAAGTTATCACTGATGACTTGAGAGTGGCCAGAATTTTTTCAGTTCCATATGCGTCTCCAGAGGGTCAAGTCAATTTTTTTTTTATAGGTACTACTTTGAGAAGCCATGGCTTTGCCCGTTGAAGTCGTAAGGAGCTAAAAAAAATTTTAGAGCATTCTCAACTCATTAGTACCCACTACTAGGGTGGCCCTTAACTATACAAGAAAATTTTTTTTTCAACTTTTTGGCGTGGCTAAAGTGAAAATAGGTTCCTTTACACTACAAAATGATACTCTAAAAATTTCAGCTCATTCGGATAATATTTACCCGTGCCGCCGAGCCCCCCTTTTTCCTTATGGGATTTAACGCATAAGATAAAGCATAGTGAAAACTAAAAAAAATAATTTTGGCAAAAATAATCCAAAATTTCCAATTTTTTTTCGAGAATCCAAATGAGTAAATAAATCTTGATTTTTTAAAACATTTTGCAGACCCGTAGGGATCCTTCTTAGGGAGGCTGAAAATCCAAAAGTGACCAAAATTGGCCATTTTTGAGTGCTTCTCACCCCCCTTAGGATAACCCCTCGGATCTGCAAACTGTTTTAAGAAATCAAGATTCAATTACTCATTTGAATTCTCGAAATTTTTTTGGAAATTTTCCATTATTTTTGTCGAAATTATTTTTTTTAGTTTTCACTATGCCTTATCCAATGTTAAATCCCATAAGGAAAAAGGAAACCACCATCGCATCGTTCACCGGCAATACCCTTTCCCAGGAACAATTTAAAATTTTTTTTAAATGCCTTCAGTGGCGTGATCACTCGAAACTTTTTTTAAACATTGAAATCGGGCTTAGGTAGGTATTTGTGAATGATGTTGATGAGTAAAAATTTCAAAGTCCGAGCCGACAACGTGCGTTGAAGGCTACTAAGTACTTTCTTCGAACCGGCCGGCCGTCTTAAACGAATGATAACATTGTACGTACGTACATTTCGCGTGATAAAATTAGAAAAGAGAGGTGTTCGCGGAGATATTGCGAACATAGTAACATATTATTTTGTTTGCTGTAAGTTCTACGCAGTCGTTAATTGTTTCGCGGCTAAATATAAAGTTGCTGGTTATTTTAACGCAAAAAAATTAATAAATGAATAAAATAACAATAATCGAATGAAAAAATAAAATTTAAAAAAATGGTCATAGTGAACCGGTGTTGCTGCTGTATTTCATTACGAAAAGGAACTTTGATACCGTTATGGTTATCGGCGGTAAGCTTTTAAAATAATTTCTACTTCGAGGTGAAAATTGAAAAAAAAAAAATGAAAAAATTTTTTCTTTTTAGTTTGGAGGCCTTTACTATACCTTTGCTTACGAGGTAGCGTTAGTGAATCCTGACAAAGTGTACGGCAAGTTGGGTACGTACCTATTTTGAGTGAACGTACATACAAAATGTACTCGAGTTAATCACACAAGCCCATACGCATACCTACATTGGACTACCTAATATAATTTTGCATTTGTTTACAGATCCCCCTTACAATACCCTGGTCACAATTAATTTGCTCGTTTGCCTCATCAGCTCCATTGTGAGCTTCATAACTGCGATACTCGGAATAAACGGAGTCCAAAAGGTGCGGCGTAAATAACATCGGTAAGTACACGTAGTATAGGTATACGTAATGAGGTTTTATTTTTGTTTTTTTTCGCTGTTTCACGCAGAATTTACCGAAATATCTTACGCCTTATCTGTACTACACGGGCTCTGTCATAGTTCACCTCGTCGTGTTCATGTCGGTTGCACTTTTTTACCCGGACTTGTACACCATTATACTGACCTTTGGCGGAAAATATGTAATTACAAAGGAGATGGGCGTTGCCTTGTTTTCCTGTTCACTCGGTAAGTAGGTATATAATTGGACGACGATAAGAGAATAGGCAACTATTTAAACGGTGTTATTTCTACAGCCCTACAGACGTACCTTTTTATTGTAATCAAAAGCTGTAGAGATTCTATGCCCGAAAGAGCTTCCGACAACAGTATAGAACTCACTAGTCCTTGTCCTTAAGATCCACGGGCTCATTGTTATGATCAGGAAAGTTCGAAATACGAATAGAATGGCATCTATACAATTTTATTATTATTTAAATTTTTTACTCATTATTGTTTAAATATTTTCATCAATTTTTAGCATCGCTTTGAAAATTTTTGTACGTATTTTTTTTTTTTTTTTTTAATTAAAATTGTTTGAATACTGAGCATTTTTCAAAATACCATATTAAAAAATATTTTGAACTCGAAAATCATCTAAAAACTAAATACTAAAATATGTCTACTTGAAGGATAAGCATTATTACTTTTAAAAAGGCCAAACCTTATTCAAGAATTGCCTCAAAAGATTTCTCGAAGCTTAAAAATATTTTTTTTTCAATTAAAAATTTTCAAAAATTGAATGTTTCTTAGGAGTTTGTAAAATTTTCGGCAATCAGCCCATTAAAGTTGTTCGAGAATTGCTATTAGCGCTCTTCCTATTTTTTAAAGGATTTTCGGTATGAAAAAAATTAATTTCTATGTAATACCGGATTTTCGAAGATTTAGTCATCACCCCCTACCCTGGCAAAAATTTGAAAAATTCCAACTAGTGTAAATTGGTCTACAAAATTTGATTAAAAAAATCACTCCGAAAACTACGACTCTCAAGAGTTATTTGAAATGTTCAAAGTCAAATTCAAAGTCATTTTATGCTCGAAAAAATCTTACAAAGGAAGTGCACAAAGTGACAAAAAATCTGCAACCAAACGAAACCAAGACAGACTGATGGAGCAGGTGAACGTACCAACAGAACCAAAATTTCAGGTGCCAAACTGCATCTCCTGATTTTTGGTGAATTTTTGGAAATTGGAAATCGAATTTGAGTCGAAATACCTATGCTTATACAGACCATTTTTTCCAAAATCTGCAAGGCCAATTTCATGAAAGAAAAAAATTAAAAATTCTCGAAATACGAGCGCGAAGTCGAAAAAATTTGAAATTCAATTTACACCCTAATTTTGACCAGTCGAATCGAATGGAAACTGTTTCGAGTCGTTGTGGAGCTTCAGCAAATTCTGGAACTTTTCAGTTGACAAAAAAAGCTCCCAAATCGGCAAAAGTGCCAATCTAGGACTGAAATTTTATTCAGTCGTTTAATTTTGAAAAAAAAAAAGAAAAATTCAAAAATTTGCTGGAGGCTCCAGAACGGCTTGAAACCGCTTCCATTTGATTTGGTGTGTCGAAAATTAGGTACCTACATACCAAAATTTCAGACTTTTGCCTCAATTAGGTGAAATTTTCTTTAGTTTCGACGTATTTTCAAAAATTTAAGCATAGGTATGTTCAGCCTGAATTCGATTTTCAAAAATTCGCCAAAAATCAGAGGGTGCAGTTCAGCTGCTGAAATTTTGGTTCTGGGGGTACTTTTACCTGCTTCATCAACCTGTTTTGGTTTGGTTGCAAACTTTTTTTTTGGTCAGGGTACTTCCCTTGTTAGAAAATGACTCAATACTCAATACTCCCTTTTGGTACTTGAATATCTATTTAAAAAGATGAATTATTACTCTCCAACAATACCTTGTCTATTTGTCCAAGTGGAATTGTAAAAAAAAATGATTTTTTAAAAAATTTCTGTCATAATCAGAAGACTAAATTTTTCGCTTACTCGACTGGTAGACACTGCCAAGCTCGAACGACGTCACTGAACTACTCCCATCCATTTTTCAAAGAAGCAATAAGCAAACTTATGCAGTAGGTTGGAGGAAAAGAAAGAAAGAAATAAAGAAAGGAAAAAAAAAACAGAAAACATTCGTGAAAATAGTTCGACAGTTGATTTATCTCGTGTCCAAATTTCTCGATCCCCATCTCGTTACTCATTTCATATACGTAGGTGCTTTTCTGCAAAAAAAAAATATATATAATTAGGTTAAAATTTAGATAAGCCGGTGAGTTTGAAAAATGCTCAGAGCAGAAGAATGTTGCTGCGGTTGTACGTTACGAACAGGCACGTTGATCCTGTCATGGATATGGTTGGTAAGTTTTTAAAATTTTATTTCAACTTGAGATTTTCCATCGTTTAAAATTTTTGCAAGAAGTTGGTCCAGTAAAAAAGTATTTTCGTTTCAGATCGCAGGCGGTTTTGGCATTTTGTTATACGGATCATCGATAATCCATATTGACGAAATAGTGAATTCGAGTCCGGGTATTATTCAGGGTAGGTATGTTTTATTGAGGACAAGTTAGGGTGTACCTACTTATTGCCAAAAGAATTTTTTTTTTCAATTTAGAAGAGCACGCCAATCTAATTTTACTTCATCTCAATCTTATTTAGATTCGCCAGGTAAATTTGGCTTGTACTTCAACCTCGGGCTTTCCGTAACATGTTTCGTAACATCAATTTTGGCGATAGTTGGAATTCACAAGGTGGCATAAGTTGGCAGCTCTAATTAGGTGATAACTGCACGCTGAGATTTCATTTTTTTCCTGTTTTGAGCAGGATAATGGAAAGTATCTCACGCCTTATCTGTACTGCAAAGGTTTCTTTATATTGTACTTCTCCTTGGCCACGATTTTGGTGATCATTGCAGATACAAGAGACCTAATAGCAATGTTTATGGTAGAGGTGCTTATGACCGGTGAGTAAATTGCCTATACCTATTTACCTGGGCATACGTAGGGTTTAAATGAAAGTTAAACAGAACAGACATACCTATTTAAAAATTGTATCAACTTCTGCAGCTCTCCTCGTGTATTTTTGGATAATCGTCAGAAGCTGCCGAGATACCATGTTGAAAAATGCCACCGCCAATGGCAACCAAAAATTCGTTGATCCGTCAGCGAATGGTTATTATAATGCTTAGTGGAGTCTGCAAAAAAATAAATTGAATAATTATTTGAGTTTAGTATCTAAAAATCTATAATTACTCGCAAGTCACAACTAAATAATAAATTTGTGTACTAATTAATGGAAATTTTTTCCTTACAAATTTTTCGAAACTCATCGACGAGTTTCAAAAATCTCTGACACGAAATTTTGTCATAATGAATGCAAAATTGAAGAAGAAATTCATTCAGCGAATGAACTGATTACGACTTACCGTGGGAGCCATTGAAACCGAGCCAGCCAGCAGGCTTGCAGAGAAAACGGGAATCGCATAATTCCCCGTTGGTTTACGTTAATTTCAATGGGACTGATAAGTGATAACAAGTGTGAAAAGAATTTTTTTTAGTGAATTGGCAACCCTACTGGCTCGGTTTCAATGGCTCACACGGTATCTACCTACATCCTATGCAAAAATCATTAGATAACGCTAAAGCAGCGAAATCGTCGATAATACTCATTCGTTTGCGAAGAAGTTGTACGAAGTTACTACACACGTGCATGCAGTTTCTTTTTATAACTCAGTCGTATACCAAGTACTATGAGCGCTGTTAATTTGTACACACTCGTGTAAAAAATGAGTAGATAGATACATAATTATTTTAGTATTTTTTTTTCTTCAAATTGAACTATACCGAAGTTAACAACAATGGTTGAAATTAACGAAGAGAAAAACTGCTGCTGGTGCTGTTTTACGATACGCACGTGGTCGTTGATATTGCTAATGATATTTTTCGTAAGTTGGTTTATTTATTAATTTTTTTATGGAATAAAATATTTGAGAAGTTTGGACTAATTAATATCAGACCGTCAAGTAGGTACCTCCACCTACAATCGTATTCATTTTTTTCAGTTTGCAAACGGTTTCATCACGCTGGTTTTGTTGATCAAATTATTCTACGATTGCAAACAGTATAGTGGAGAGTTAAACACGTTTCATGTGCTCCTGAATTTTCCCATCGACCACGACCTTAAAAAATGTTTTCTCATTTTTTTCGTCTTGTCCATCGTTGGAACGTCAACTTCTTTGCTGGCAATATGCGCTATAGATAGGGTAATACATAAGTATATGATGGCGAGGGCTAAAATTTTTTGAATAAGTATTTTGAATTATCGATTCGGGCCGTGCACCAAAAGAGTCCCACTCTAGCGGAAAAAGTGAAACGGTCAAACTTTTGTGTATTTACATCCCACCACATGTTAAAATTGTGGTTGTGTTGGTGAAAATTCACGCGTTGTGACGCATTTTGACCGTTTCGCTTATCTTATCAGTGCTAACGACACTAGCGCGCCACAGGTCTGCACGCCCCGAATTGGTCGAGAAAAATATCAGTTTTTGTAAATGTTATCAACTTTTTTGGCAACACATGAAGCTATTTTCTTCAAAGGAGCACAAACATTTCGAAATTTCGAAATCGCCATTTTTCGTAGTTTTTGACCGAATTTTATCGAATTCCCAGGAATGTTAGACACTAAGGACCCAGGGCAATTCATGGGGATTTTTGGAAACACTTTTCAGTGTTTTTTCAAGATAAAATGGAAATTTTCAGATTTTTATCCCCCAATTTACATTGAAATATTCGTTCAATTTTGGTCATTTCGATTATTCAATTCGGTTTTTGTAAAATGTTATCAATTTTTGGGGGAAAAAATTGTAAATTTTGGAAAAAATCGCTTGATTTGAAAATACACGAAAAATTGATGAAGTCGCAGGCACAAACATTTCAAAATTTTCATTTTTTGGGGTTTTTGGCTTAATTTTTTCAAATTCGCAGGAATGTAAGACACCACTATACGAGAAATTTATGGACTTTTTGGAAAAAAATTCAGAGCTTTTTTCCAAGGTAAAATGGACATTTCCAAAATTTTTATCAGCCATTTTAGGAACTCCATTTTTGGGGTAAAATTATGGCAAAAAATACAACATATTACGTAGGTACCTACCTAATCTAGACTCGCAACATTTATAATTTAAAATTTTTTTTTAATGAGTGGAAGATCTTCAAAAATGCCAAAAATTGATTTTTTCATCCCTTTACCACCCCTAAAAAATGGTTCAATTTTGATTAAAAAAATTTTCCCACGCATTACGTCGCTAAATACTTACATATTTTCACACCCTTCGCTCAATTTACATTGGAATTCGTTCGATTTTGCCCATTTCGATTTTTCAGATCATTTTCAGATCATTTAAAATATTTTTTTCGTAAGAGTAAAAAAAATGGTCGAATCAAAAAACTATACTCACAACAGATCAAATTACGCCGATTAAAACCTTTCGAGTCATTGTTATCGCCCAATTTTGAGAAATTTGCTGCTATATTTTTATTTTTTTCAATATTTTCCATTTTTATCGAACTTTCACTAGCCAGCATACTTTATTTACGTATTTTTCAAAAAAGTTTCTCATCTCACCACAGACCACACATCGATGAAAACTTCAAAATAATCATTCTCTCGAACATTTGGCCAACACATGCTCACAAAAAATTTAATTATTGCAGCATCGTATTACCAAAAAAAAAAAAATTAAAAAAAAATAGAAGTACGTTCAACATCTTTCAATTCCTTCAGCATAATATTATGCACATTGCACTTGGAAATTTATTACGAAGTTTTTTTTTTTCGCACGACAGTTCAAACACAACGAAATTCAACATACGCATTCAATTATTCGTACACGCAATTTGTAGGTATTTATCATTTCTAATATCATTGTTATTGGATAGGTTCGATTCGATTCGATTCCACAAAAGGCTCGTAGTACTGATTTTCTAATCTCCTCAACGCAGTCATTTAGCGATAAAAAAAAATAATTACACGAGTAATACGATACCAGGTCCGAAAGTACGTTTACTCTTTTTCTCTTATTTTCGTTCCGAATACGTCATCCTTTCGCTAAACAATATCTATCTAAATACATACGTAGACGTACGTATCACTTGAATACTCGTATGTATCAAAAAAGATGTTTACATTACGAAAAGGTAGGTAAAAAGGAATGAAAACATCAACAATAAGGCAAACATCGCAACACACACACACGTTCACTTATGTACACACAGAAATGAATCTATGCCATTGTATTGTACAGAAATTAATGCATCACTTTGTAAAGCATTAATTACTGCCTAGACGGCCATTTATCTTGGAATTTTTCTTTTCGTTCGTCGCTCCATAAAGTACCATAGCATACATTCGTACGAGCGTGCGTGGTAATTAGTCGAACTCGAATAGACCGCGCAGAGATGAAAAAAACTTGCGGACCTCTATCTACATACTCGTACATATGTAGGTAAGTGTACACTTACACTCTCGCATCTTCCTCCAGACTATTTTACTTATTATTCTGGTTAATTAAATATACTACTATCACCGGACGTAGTATATCTATGTAGATAAATCTCCGCTCTCTCTCTTTCTTCTGCTGTCTTCTCTTCGATGTCCATAAGCCCACAGCCCACACTATGCATAGACGAAAAAGATCACCTTGACAGAGAACGTCACCACATATTCGTCTCGTATAATATGCATAACTAACGGTAAAATTCACACATCGAAGGATCTATTTTCGACGTATCCTTTAATCAACGTGTTCGTTCGTGTCGAACAATCATCGCACTACGATCAATAAGCACATACCCAGGTGATACCGCAGATGTGTGCGAATCAACTCGTCAACTGGTTCCTCTACGTACAGCGTAAGTACACGTGTAATTATTATGCAATTGAAAAAATACGTTACGAAACTCGTAATATTCGGACGGCGAAGGGTACTTCTGCGAAATGTACAGTCTCATATATACCTTTTACCTTACTCGCTACCCTTCTACGTATCGTACCTACATTTTCATCGGTTTGTACCAATTATAACGCGAGAACCAGAAATAAAAAAGGGTGTGTCATTTGCCACGCTACTGCCTGCACCAGCACGACCAGTCGAACCGAGTCGAGTCGACCAGCACACCGTACAATCGAGGCTTTTTATTTGAGAAAAATTATCCTTAAGGGTGTGATACAGTTTTGTATCAGGTACCTACGACCTACTATACAGAGGCATAGTGATACATATTTCGTAATCTTTTCAATTCGCTCGAATCCTAAGTAGTCCAACAAGTAGGCCCTGCCATTCATAACCCTCTGGCGGCTTCATTGTTCCAAGAACGAACGATTCGTGCGTGAATAGAGGCACCAATCGCGTCTCTATAGAGGGTTACTAGTCATCGATATGTCGAGAGGTTTTGTAGACGATGGGATATGAGATAGCGTTTTTTGCTCTCGAAATGAGAGGCCGGAGGGAAAAGACGGGAAGTGAATTAAAATTTAATTGATGCCCAAGTCAGCGAAAAATTAAGAGACTTACTCAATCGTCTAAAAAACAGTTATTGAAGTTATCAAAAAATTCAAAAATTCAAATAAAAAATTCAAAGTTGTAAAAATTAAAAGAATGCAAAACATTGAAAATTTACTAAGAAAATAAATGACAAAAAAAAATGGAAAATTTGAAAAAATTGAGAAAAAAATTAATTTTGTCAAAAATGAGGAAAAATGTGAAAAATCCAAGTGAAAAATGAATTTAAAACGAGAAAAAAAAAACAAAAAAACTCAAATGAAAAAAAATCATAAAAAATGAAAATTTGTAAAATTGGCACAAAAATAAAATTGAAATAAAACCAAAACCAGAAAAAAATAAATAAATAGCAAGACATAAAAAATACTAAAAAACTTGATGCATTTTTTTTTAAAAAACCTGAACTAAAAAAAAAATTTTTTAAAAATTGAAAAAATGCAAAAAATTGAAACCGATCAAAAATGACAAAAACATCGTAAAATAACGATAAAATTAAGTAAAAAATCCTAAAAAAAATTGAAAATTCGTGAAAAAAGACGATAAAATTAAATTGAAATATGAAACAAAAAAAAATTTTTCAATTTCGTAAAAAAATAAAAAAATAAAAAATAAATATAGACGAAATAAAACAAATGAAAATTCATCAAAAAAAGAAAAAACAACAAAATTTTTAAAGGAAAAAATGAAAATAAAACAAAATTTAAAATAGTGAAACAATTATGTGAAAAATTCTAAAAAAATTTAAAATTCGTAAAAAATAAAAAAATTAAATTGAAATAAAAAAAAATTGGAAATTGGCCATAAAAAATTTAAAATTTTGCAAAAAATAAAAAAAAAGTTGAATTAAAAAAAATAAAAATTATAAATAGGAAAAATGCAAAAAAATTGAAACCTATCAAAAATGCAAATGAAAACGAAATTTCGAATTTCAAAAATAGTATAAAATTACAAATTTGTAAAAAATTAGAAAAAATTTCAAATTTAAAAAAAAATTGCAAAAAAAAAAACGAAAATCCGTCAAAAAAAACAAATCACTATAAAGTAACCCTAAAAATTGAAAAAAAAAAAAACTTCAAAATAATTTAAAAAACTAGAAATAACGAAAAAATGAAAAAGAATAATCCTCACGAGAAAGTTTCATCATGGAATAAATGCAACGACCACCCCTCCCCCTCAGCTCTCTTCTACTCTTACTTGGTCTCCAAATATTGGAAATATCTGTAAGTAGGTCTTCGATACAGGAACATGAGATCATCGCACCGTTCCACCATCGTACCACGTACGTCGTACACTTCAGGTAGGACCCACGAAATCACTCCGAAAAACAATCACCAACCGTTTACGAGACAGGTATAAATACTTGGACCACTAGACGATTTGGAATTACAGCACCAATTTGGAAATTCGTCACACCCCGAACAAGACGCATTTTTCGAACGAGTACGTCGCGTCGCGTCGCACAATTCACCAGCAGGAGCACACCGAATACCTACGGACACGGATCGATGGAGAATGAGAGGATATCTCATCTATCGTTCTGCCTCGTCCTATTCCTAGTGCTACGTTACCGGTATGGTATATTCGTGAGAATCGTAGCTGGCGAAAAGCTCCGTTTAATTGCTCGTTATATTAACCTGTTGTACGCGCGCGAATCACGAGGTATTACGTACTGGAGAATTGGACGGAAATACACCTAACGAACGTATCGTGTTAAACAGAGGTTTCCGTCCTGTTGTACGGTACCGCAAAGCTCTCCTTTGTGCGAACAGTGTGAACCGGTGTCGAGTGAGGGGGGCTTTTGAGGAAAACGCGCCGTATCCGCATGCCTTTTAGAAAAACAAACAAAACACGGAGGAAAAAATTCGAAAAATTTTCCACATTCGATCTCGAAAGAACACCGCGAGTTGCTATTTTTTAAACATCTCGTATTTAGAAAACATTCGCGCAAACAATTCGAACAAACCAGGGCGATCACGTCCCACACGATCGCTCATTTTTCTGCAATTTCCACATTACCGGCCGCATATTAAAAAAAAAATGCTCGATTATCGAAAAAATTTAATTTTACAACAGCACGAGAGCCACGACCACGACGAACCAACTTTGAAAAAGAGCAAAACACCAGCTCGTCAGTTGAAGTTGGAGCTTTCAAAAAAAAAAATGATGAACCGACTCGAAGAGTAAATTATGACTGATTGGACTCATTGACTGCGGTAGTCATCAACATCATACAATATTGTAAACAAGCCCGCTGGCCCGCGATCGCGAACGCCAGCCTAACACTACCAGTGTTACCACGCTATACGTACATAAGTCCGCGTGTACGTGTAACCACATTGCCACCGTATTACGCGCGCACACGTGAACACGCATTCGTAACATGTTGAGAAAAAAATCATTAACTATGTGCTCTTATATTTGTATTCTCAGTTCCCATAGGCTTATTTTTCGTCAACATGGTACGGTGTTGCGTTGGCTCGACTACAAATGTGTGCTGTAGATTGTAGATACGCGAGCCCATTGCCCAAAATACTCGCCCCTGCGCTCGAAATATCGCATCATCGACGACCTATGACCGTTTGCGTACTATTTTTGCAAATGTCTTCGCGAGAAAAAAAAAATGAAATCATGTTTATCATTATCGCATTTACCTATACAAAACACGCCATGTAATCCAGTGTGAGTCACTGATAACAGATTTCAATCCGAGTAAATTCATCACCCAAGCCGAGAATTCAACGAAACGCGTACTCAGAAGTTTCTGGTTTCTCAAAAATACAATCTAATATCTTCGATAAAATCGGACGATCACTTTCAGCGTCACTTCTGACAAGTTTATTGACCGACTAATTAAAATCGAAAAATTGATTAAACTTGAAAAATCGCTCCCAAAAATGATCGCATCAAATCCATCAAAATGGACACACGTCGATTTATATGGAAATGACGAAGAAAATCAAAATCAAAAAATTTCATTTAGGCATCAGATAGGCGCGAGAATCGAAAATTTCACTTTTGATGCTTTTTTGGCAAACATATAATTGCACAAAAGTTTAATTTCTTCCAAAAATATTGACCTCATTCAAAGGTGTAAACATGACCAAAAAACCGGCAAAAAATATGTTTTTTGCAAGTTATTAATTTTTTTCACCATGTCCCAGCCCCCTTTTCGGGGCTCCGAAAGAAACATACGGCAATAGCTAAGGCTAGGACTGAATTTTTAAAAATTATTTTAGACATGGTTTCCCAATTTTTGAAAAAAAAATTGAAAAAGTTCTCACATAATCCACCTACTCTGTCATCAAAACTTCAGAATTTTCGGACCATACCCTTCACAGGTAGAAAATATTGAATTTCGAGCATTTATGCGTCACTGTCACTCCAGTTGTGATGAGGAAGGCGGAAACTGAAAATTTTTTGAAACGGTTTCACATCGAAAATAATTTCTTGGCGATTTTTGTTTTCATTATTTCATCAGAGGGGGATTTTTCACGAATAGAAAGTTCGAAAATTTCTCAAAAAATTATATAAATTCGGTGATTCTAGAAAATTTGTCTGCAGTTTTGGAAAATTTGTCAAGTTTAGAAAATTTGTTAATTTTATAGAAAATTTGTAAATTCTAGAAAATTTGTTGATTTTAAGAAATATGGTCAACTTCACAAAATTGGTCAATTTTGAAAAATTTGTCGATTTTAGAAAATTTGTCAACATCACAAAATTTGTCGATTCTAAAAAATTTGTCAACTTCGAAAAATTTGTCAATTTTTGAAATTTGCCAATTTTAGAAAATTTGTCAATTCTATAAAATTCGTCAACTTCACAAAATTTGTCAAGTTTAGAAAATTTGTTAATTTTATAGAAAATTTGTAAATTCTAGAAAATTTGTTGATTTTAAGAAATATGGTCAACTTCACAAAATTGGTCAATTTTGAAAAATTTGTCGATTTTAGAAAATTTGTCAACATCACAAAATTTGTCGATTCTAAAAAATTTGTCAACATCGAAAAATTTGTCAATTTTTGAAATTTGCCAATTTTAGAAAATTTGTCAATTCTATAAAATTCGTCAACTTCACAAAACTTGTCAATTTTGAAAAATTTGTCGATTTTAGAAAATTTGTCAGCATCACAAAATTTGTCGATTCTAAAAAATTTGTCAGCTTCGAAAATTTTGTCAATTTTTGAAATTTGCCAATTTTAGAATATTTGTCAATTCTTTAGAATTCGTCAACTTCACAAAATTTGTCAATTTTAGAAAATTTGTCAATTCTATAAAATTCGTCAACTTCACAAAACTTGTCAATTTTGAAAAATTTGTCGATTTTAGAAAATTTGTCAGCATCACAAAATTTGTCGATTCTAAAAAATTTGTCAGCTTCGAAAATTTTGTCAATTTTTGAAATTTGCCAATTTTAGAATATTTGTCAATTCTTTAGAATTCGTCAACTTCACAAAATTTGTCAATTTTAAAAAATTTATCGATTCCAGAAAATTTGTCGATTTTAAAAAATTGTCGATTCTAGAAAATTTGCCAGCTTCGCATAATTCGCCCATTTCAGAAAATTTATCGATTTTATAAAATTTGTCGATTTTAAAAATTGGTCAACTTCACAAAATTCATCAATTTTAAAAAATTTGTCGATTATAAAAAAATTGCGGATTTTAGAAAATTTTTCGATTTCAAAAAATTGTGGATTTTAGAAAATTTTTCGATTTTAAAAAATTTGTCGATTTCAAAAAATTTGTCGATACTAGAAAATTCGTCAACTTCACGAAATTTTTCAATTCTAGAAAATTTGTCAATATCGGAAAATTTTGTGAATTTTTCAATTTTAGCTAATTCGCCCATTTTGAGAAATTTTTCGAATTTATAAAAATATGAACGATACATCAAAATCTAAAAATTCATAGGTAGCACTAAAATAATCAGAAAATCGTACCAAAAGTAATCGATTCGATGATATTCGAAAATTATTAATTTAAATCGAAATCGAAATTAATTTGCCAATAAGTAGTCGAAATTAAAAAGAAAATCGAAAAATGGCATCAATTGAAAATTTTAAAAAATTATTCCAAAAATAATCGATTTATCGAAACCGAAAATTTTACAGCATCCATCGGTTAGATACGAGTAACTGCCCACCAAAATCAAATAAAATCAAATTCGATTCGCAGATTGCTCAAAAATAAACTCAATCTATCGCATATCGAAGCTAAAAAAAATCACTTTTTTATTGAAATTCGAAGATTATTCGATGAATCGAAATCGAAAAAATCGAGATCAAATTATCGAAATTAAAAAATCGAGAAAGCCAACGAAATACAAAAAAAAAAAAAAATGAAAAAATTTGATAACTTGATTGGAAGTCGATTTGGAATAATCGATTTATCGAAATCTACTTCTTCATTTTTCGATGAAGAATTTCAAAAAATTCTCAAAATATAATTCGATTAATCGAAATCGGAATTCAAAAAATTGATAAGCACATCGAAATCGAAATATTTATGTTGACCAACTGATCAGAAATCCACTCAAAAAATTACCTAGGTACTCGGGAATATTCGAAAATTATTCGAACAATTGGAATCGAGACCGATGTTCTAAATTATAAAAATTCTAAAAAAAAAATTAATAAACTCGTCGAAATCAAAAAAAAAAATTAAAAAATCTGACAAATTAAAAAGGGGCTACAAAATAATCGATTTAAAAATCGGTAGATTAATCGAATTCGAAGAAATGTCGAAAATAAGTCGGTTCTTCGAAATTTAAAAAATCATCTTATTAGTCGATATCCAAATGGAGTCATCAAATCGTGAAAATTGAGAAATGTTAAAAATTAATTTGAATTGAAATCGTAAAATTTTTTAAATTAAAAACTAATCCACCAGAAAAATTCAAAACACTGCAAAATCCCAGACGAAAAGAGAGGGACAACCTCGCAGTCAATGGAAAAAAAGTAAACTCAACAGAAAAAAATAAAAAATAACTTACAAGAATGCTGAGGACGTTTATCCCTCTCAGGTCACATCTTGGCCAGCCCATCGAATCCTACAAAAACATAAAAAAAAGTTCAATTAATCGTTTTTAGTAAAAAAAAAAAAAAAGAAAAGAAAGAAACACTACACTTCTTATCTCGCTAGAAAATGAAACACAACCTTGGCTCGATAAACACGATTAAAAAAATGAAATAAAACAACGTTTTTATGGCTTGAAAATCGTTACCGAATCTTTATTCTATTGTTTTTAATCATCGGTCGGTACGAAATCGTGCATTTCACGTTATCTAAATTAACGCCACAATAAGTTTCTCGAATCTGTACGAGCATCGCATAGAGCACTATCACTTATCAGTCGTTAACAGTTCATCGATACAGTTTCTGGTTTTTCGTGGAATCGTGGAAAAAATACATTAAAACGTTACCATGATCAAGTAATCAGACACACCGGCACCGATAGATAGACATGTATGCAAGCATAAACGTCGCTGTGGGATCGCATCGCAGGTTCATCGCAACACTCAGCTCCGCAGGGAATAAAAATCACATCAATGAACTCGTCACGAGACGGTTGACATTATTAGGTCATTGGAGTGAATGAATGAATACTTTTGTTATGATTTCGGATACGTCTCGTCGCGTCGTTATATTCTTGGCAAAACAAAAAATAAACCGAACGTATTTACCTATACGAGATTATTGTCAAAATGTCGGTCGACGTATGTACGTGGGTTTCTAGTTCGTGATACGCTAACGGTCACAAGTGGCAATTTCTCTCCGACCCGCTATCCTCTTGTAATCAAATTAATGGTTTGAAAAGAAGCAGCAGCCGAGCGCATTAGTGAAATCGCGAAGATAACAAGACCGCGGGATATTTCATAAACGATGCGGCTACACATAAATGCAGGTGTCAGCTAACGAAATAATTATTATTACCGTTTCCGTCGAGTAGCTTTTATTCCATCCTGAGTGATTACTTCACCCGCGAGAAACGTATCGTGTAATCGACTAATCGGTCCATTAAAAAGTATTATCTCTGCTTTCCGTATCGAACTCGAAGAATCACCGAGAGACTGCAATTACTCCGACGACGGTTGGATGGCAATTACCAAGCATATTGTTCGAGTGTGTAGATTCTTATCACGGTGTACGAGATGATGATGCTTCATCGATGAAGCTGCGAGGCATTTTCGAACGAAAAATTATCTCTCGAGTATTGCGACGATCGAGTCAATTACACGAACGCGAGCAACGTCGTTTTAATCGACGAACGTATTTTTTTACGACCCATCATCGGCATCGTCTTCGTATAAATTACTAATTAACTTATTTACGCAGTTACGCTCTGATTTGCGCTTGTTTAGTCGTAGGAAAATCAACAACACATCGATCTCGGGCTGCTGGGTCACGATTCCTTCGCAATGACTTTCGATTCCGGCAAAAGTACACATAAATTCGCATATTTGGTTATCGTATCCATAAATAAAGGTGTTGTTTACATTCGATAACATCGATCAGCACTGCACGTACGTATCGTTGCATATAGCGGAACTCCCGAAACAACCGTGTGTGATTTCAAGTGGTATGTAATTTTCCTAGGTTCGAATCATGAAATCCGTCGTAGTTTGTACGTAGCTCCTCACTGGTAAGATGGCAATTGACAAGTGACGTTTTCTTCTAATCTATACGAGCTACTTCAAGTGATAATCCCATTTCCAGAAACGATTACGTTCATTGTAATGGCAAACGGATACTCCAAAACAATCCGACTGCTCATCGAATGATTCTGATTGTCTAATGATTGAGTTAATGGATCTTCGAACCTTCTGCGATCAAAAGTAACAAGAAATTAGGATAAAACGTCGATTCAATAACTTACTTTTCAAGTAGTTGAGAGTAGTTTTATTCCATGGAAACTTTACAACAGCGAACGAAGACTTCAAAATGTCACTAACCCGGTCATTGAACGCGACATCGAATAGCGTAAACGTTACCGAAAGATATAAAACGATAACCTTATTCTATTTATTAGATAACGCCCCGAATTAAAAACACTAAGTTGAACGTTTTGATAATTATTTCACTGAAAATTACTATTACCACCACCACTGCGACCAGTGTAATTAAAATTTATCAATGAAGGCAACGAGTCATGCGAACGCCAAGTACCTGGATGACGCACTAAACGTTAAGTAGGTTGGAGAGTTCACGCAACCTACCCGTTTCGTTTCGTTTTTTTTTTTTTTTTTTTTTTTTTTTTTT
>FIZT01048442.1:0-17953 GCA_900065295.1 Paracoccus marginatus
TAGGTAACACTACAGTTTTTCAAAGTTACCCCAAAATTGATAAAATTTCAACCCCTAAGATTTTTGCAAGGGGTCAAAATCAAAATTTATCGTCATTTTTGGGTTTCTTGAAAAATTTTACCCCATTTTAATAGGTAATACCATAATGTTTCGAAATTACTCGAAAACTGATAAATTTCACCCCCTAAAATTTTTGGAAGGGGTGAAAACCAAAGTTTATCTATCAAAAATGGCCAAATTTGACGAAAAATCACACTTTGGGGCCTCAGGAGGCCATTGTGACCATGCCTAAGGAAACGAAACATATATTTATTTGGACTCGGAGGAGTGTCTGCTATCAAAGTGTAAAAAGAATTTTTGTCCCCGGGCTATTTGAAGAAATGGGGGTTTATAGGCTCCAGCCCCCCAATTGTGACGTGGTAAAAATCGAAAATCTCCATTTTCGCGAATCCCCCACCCATACCAACAAAAAACTAACTGATTTTCTTATCCCCAAAAAAAGCATAGCAAATCCACTTTCTAGAGCAGTTTTTCGGGCTTGGATTGTAGACTATAGAATATTGGCAAAACTCGGTTTTTGCCAAAAGGGGTATAGCCGGGTAAGGGGTCAAATGGGCCCCCAGTGATTTTGGGCTTCTATACGTTTCAAGTGGTGTACCTTGACTAGAAGAAATTTTTAACAAAATTTTGGACCCCTACCCCTCTCCGTTTGGGTGTCACGCTCAATTTTTTCGACGTTTTTCGCCAATTTCTAATTCCGGTCCAAGTGATGAAAATCTCCGTTCTTTCCCACATACTTAATTAGGTATCGTAATGGGGTACCTGGAATAAACTTTTGAACAGTTTCGGTTCACTCCTTCATGAGGTTTTGGCCATTTAAAATTTTCCACTGTAAAAAGAGTCGCAATAGCGAAGTTCGACCACTTTTTGAAAATATTCCAAAACCGTATTTTCTAACGTAGGATCACCTGACGAATTGAGTTTTTGTGCTCATGTTTTGAGAGGGCACGAGAAGGGCAAAAAATATTGAACGAATTCAAGTTCCGATTCCAAATTCGGATTCTGTGGCTCAAATTACCCCCAGTTGGACACTTTTCGCGATAATTTTGGCAAAATTTGAAAAACTCGATTTTTTGAATAATTTTTCTGGCAAGTAGGTACCTACCTACCTACCTAGAGAGAAAAAATCGAATTTTTCAAGTTTTGCCAAAATTATCGCGTAAAGTGTCTGACTGGGGGTAATTTGAGTCGCAGAATCCGAATTTGGCATCGAAATTTCCATAAGATCGATATTCATCCTTACACCTCCATTGAAACGTGAAATTTTCAGGGTAAAAATGAAAGATTTCATGTTTCGAAGGAAAAAGAGGGTGAATATTGGTCAAATGGAATTTCTGATGTACCAAAATCGCTTCGCTTGGGGACAAAGTCCCCTCTTATCCGGCTATACCCTTTCATCGTTGAAAAGCAAAAACAGAAAATATCAAAATTTCTCAACGTCGATCAAATAATGAGAAATGAGAATTAATGATCGTTCGAGAGGTCTGATTCAGGATGATTTGACCTACTGAACTCGACTCTGCGGTTGTGTCAAAATTTAAATCAGGTTGAAATTGTCTTGAAAAAGCAAAATCGTAAAAGATGAACGAATTACTTTGACGTTTCTCAAAGATTTCGGTATCACCTCCTCCACTCCTTCCCTCCCTCCCTCCTTCCTTCCTTCCTTCCTTCCTTCCTTCCTTCCGAAGGGAATGATGACCAACACAGACACAGTCGACACAGAAGTTGAAAAATCCAAGAGTTTTTGCAATTATTTGCCACAATTTTTTTTTTGAATTTTCAAGACTTCTGTTTATTTTATGAAAACTAATTTCTACAAAAATGAAAAAAAAATAATAAAAAAGAATTAGATGGAACACAGTTGAAAAATTAAAGAAAAAAAAAATTAAAATCGAGTAAAAACAGAAAAAAATAGCAGAAAAAAATTATTACCAAATTTCAACTTTCTACTTAAATTATAGACAAGATTTTGATATTTTTTGCGCATATTTCTGCATGGCGAAGGGCTTTGAAAAATGTAAACGCGGTCTTACCAATCTATACTTTTGTCTTCAAAGTCGAACGTTTTAGGAAAAAAAAAAAATCAAGATTAAATCCACCACCTAAATTGGTACCGTGCCTACCACATAACACTCGGGCCAACATACCAATAAGTTTTTCCAATTGAATTCTTAACTAGTGGAATCTTTTCAGCGAAACTTCTCCTCTTGATTACAAAACTTAATAATAAAAAACAAAAACAATGCCACGATAAAAGAGTAGAGAAAAAAAAAGTAGAAAGAAAAACGAAAGAATTTTACCCCGTACAAAATTTAATAATAAAAGTTGAAATTGTTTAGTAAAAAAAAAAAACAGCAACAACAACAACAAAAAACAACATAAAAATGGAAGACTACCGAAGTACTTTACCTACCTACCTAGTTACCTAGACGGTTGCAGTCGTAGGTAGAAGAGATACTCTTATTAGAGGACGCGGAAGTGTGAGAACTACCTATATGTATAGCTATAGTACCTAAGTATATAAGATGAGAGCTGTTTGAAATTTAAGTTTTTCTAAATAGAGCCAAGTTTTTAATATTTAATAAGAAAATACGTTAATTTCAGTCATGACGAGGTATGGCGACGAAAGAATTGTTTGAATTATTTAATTTTCTGCGCTTTTTCATTATCGTTTTTTGTAATTATTTGATAATTGGATGATAGCGAGCTGCTAGTTGCTAGACTAATGAAGTTTATCGATTTTTATAATATAAAAGGCTATAAATTAGTGCCATTATTAACCCTGCTGCCATATTTATACGCGCGGTATATTGGGGCGAGCGCCGCTGGTATGGATGGGTTGGTAAATCAGATGATGGTAAAATTGCATCTGGAATATTTTTATCATCCGAGTACTCTACTCTGCTCTGCCGAGTGAAATACGTGTAACGCGATGGGGTTGTCAGTGCTATGATTAATGATTACGTTTGGCTCGATTCGCTCGGTTCCATTTATGGTATAATATACGTACCTACGTAGATATAGACTTTGATACACGCGAATGACGTAAGTAGGCAATAGGCAGATACGTCGAGTATAGCTAGGTATTTGAAATATTTTAGGGTGAATTTTAAAAACATTTCAAAGCAGAGTGGATTACTATTTTTCAATTTTATTCCAAGGTTAGTTTTACATCAACGTAACTTCTTTTCGATTCTCTACCAAATTATTTGACTCTGGTCTAATCCATCTCGAGGTAAGAATTTCCAAAGTTGAGTCCTTTGGCGAAAAATTGCAATTTTACAAAAGTTATAAAAATCGCTCCCACTATCTCCTCGAAGTACCAAGATGGAAATGGCCAATGATCTGAGGACAATTCACAGCGTTGTCAAGTGTGATGATTTATCACCACAGGTGGTGATTTTTGAAATTTTTAATTTGGTGTTGGTGATTTTGTGGTGATTTTTTGGCTTAAATTTTGAATTTCCTCATTAAAATACAAAAAACGATTTAATGCCAATATTTTTGTAATTTGTAAGGGGAAAAAATTTGGAAGGAATTTTGATCAGTTTTGGCACTTATGGCGGTCTTTTGGTCCAATTTTTTTTTTTAGCTTTTCAGAGGGGTTGTTGGATTTTATTTTTAAAAAATGTATAGAATAGACAATTACGGGTAAATTATATATCACAATTACAGGTAATTTACCATGATTACATGTAATTTACCATAATTACAGGTAATTTACCATAATTACAGGATGTGGTGATGGTGGTGATTTTTTAAGGGTTTCAAATAGGCGTTTGGTGATTTCTCCACTTTTTCACCTGGCAACACTGACAATTCGTAAAAAAAAAATTCATCAAAATCGAAAGACTTGCAGTCAGATCTTTGGTGTGGAATGAGCCAAAAACTGATTTTAAAAAAATGTGTACCGAATTTGAAGAAACTGGTGTTCCATCTAACATACGTAACGTATAGTGCCCAAAATTGATCTTTTCGAGCGCTTTTTTCCAACCACTTAATTCAAGGTAGACAGAGACACGCGTACAGCACCGGGTACTCGAAATACCCATTGTTGAAATTCTTCGAAGCGAATTCACGTGTGGGTATGAGAGAGGCGACTCGCTCCGGTATAGACTTTTAATTTGAAAAAATCCTAAAGCCACTCGTCTGTGTTTTATCTCTGGGCTACTGTAAGTGTACACACATAGGCTGGACGTGGACTTTAATGACCTTCAGCTTCAGGTATATAGCGGGTATAAAGCTGGTAGGTAGCTAGATAGGAATATGAAATGTTTCTGTTTCTTCATTGAATTAAAGTTCACTTCAGTTTAAAGTTAAACATGTTCTAAAAAGGGAAATGATTTCATTTGTTAAAGAGATAAGTTAATTTACCAAAGAGATAACCGTGTGCGAAAGAGAAGAAAACCTTGAGCTGGAATTTTCTTTAAAGAAACGAAACTTTCGTTGCGTTGCGTTGTAAATACGTACAGGTAGGTAGCTACGAAAACTTCTATGGCTGCGAAATTTCGCTAAACATATACATTATTTACTAAAATACCAACAAGTTGAAAGAAAACGCTCTCGAGTTTCATTTAAAAATGGTTCAAAATTCGCGAATTTAACGAGCTAGGTAGGTATCCCGGAGTCGTAAACGCGGGTAACATTTTCTTATATACTTATCTGAAAAGGGAGGGAAAAGATTCGATTCAACTTTCACGATTCGCTTGTAATTACTTAAAATGGCACTCTTGGTAGGTTTAGGTATAGCATCTTGCGGATTAGAAACAATATTATAAAATTGCCAAGTAAACGGTAATCGAGCACGTGTGGCATTTATCGAGCCTCTCTTCGGCCTAATCGATGCCTACGAAAATGAAAAAAATGGACAAAATCGACACGAAAACGTTATTCGAGACTTTTCAAAAATTCCTCAAAGAGTTGAAAAGTATCAAAGATGATTTAAAACAGGAGATGTCTGAATTAAGCAATAACGTGCTGAGTAAAATTAAACACCTTCAGCAGCAAGTCGATAACTTGCAAGAATTCAGCGACGAATTTGCCAAATTCAAGACCGAAATTAAGAAGGATATAGAAGATTTGAAACACGAAACCGAGGCTAAAGTTGAACAGCTGAGACGAGAGCTCCATAAAGGTGACGCCAATAGGAAAAAAACTGTCGGAAATTTGAATGAAAATTTGAAAAACAAGGAGTACCATTCGAACATGCGAAAGGTGTCGAAAAAAGAACACGAAGAGCATGCGAAGAATCATCCAAAGTTGGACGCTGTGGAGGTACAAGACGAGGCAGAAAAAAAAAGAAAAAAATAACCGTAAATTGACAAATACGTCGTTTATTATTTTTAATTGCTTTTTGTAATGTTGAAAAACATCGAATTTGTTTCGGTTTTGTAAATATTTCCATTTTTACTCGAGGTATCGTCAAAATATTTGCTCGTCTTCGGTCTGCGGTTGTCGTGCGACTTGCCACACGACCTGATCATTAATTACCAATTATTCCCAGATGACAGTATTTCGACTTTGAACAACCAGACAGACTGTACCTTCGTACCTACATGTTCAGGTGTCCAATTGTCGAAAATTCGCCAAAACGAACATATCCATTTGCCTTGTTCGAAAATAGCAACAACAAAAGGTGAAGAGGCACGAGATTTCAATGAAAAAAACAAAACAATAACAATAATAAATGTAGGTACCTGGAAGTGTTGTGGCGTTTATGCATAGGGAGTTGGGGCGACGACGCGGTCATGTTGGGCTCGCCACCACCCGCTGCGCTGGTACTTCGGTAAAGCAAGCCTTCCCTTTTGTTTTGTCATTTATTTCAAAACGAGGAGTACGAAGTCCAAGAATTGCTAATGGTGTTTAGGTTCAGTTAGGGTACCACTCGAATTTCTAAATATGTACGACGTGGAATGATGACGACTTTTTTTTCAATTATCCAGCCAGTGACGAATTTCTTAGAAAATGTGGAACTGCGTAGTGTGTATTTACTGGAGAACGGTTCAGCCTGCTATTTCCGTTCGGAATTCAATTTCAAGTTTCAACTTGCTTAATATTTTTAATAAACGAATAAAATAGGTAACTGCTAAATGACCTATGGATCGATTTAGACTTTAGAGTGAAGCAGAATTTGTCTCGATAAATAAATTTCAACTTATTTTATGCCGAAAATAATTAAATTAGACGCTTTAAAAACTATCTACATTCACTTTTGATCGAATAAAAAGAAATTTGTGACTTTTTTAGCTGCTGTAAAGTACTGTGGTAGAATCGAATAGATCTGGAATGCCATGAAGAAGGAGAACATGCGTTGAACTTCCAAAATTATTGCCACTTGAGGTCGAAATCGTATGAAAATCTTGAAAGCAAAGACAGCATTGTCGAAACAGCGAAAAAGAAAACGAAAATTTTTCAATTTTTTCCTTCAAAATTGTACTTTTGTTAAATCTCGAATTCTTGGCTAATTAAAGTATTAAACACAAAATTCCGAATAATTTAATCCAGACTCTCCAGAGCTCTGAATAATAAAACTTTGGATTCTAAATCAATCAACTAAATTCCAAATTCTGAATGAATAATTATTATAAGTAAATGAATTACTGAACTCCAGATTTCGAATAAATAATAATTTAACCACGAATACAGATTCTAAATTAATATTCAAATTTCGGATCCTAAATTGGATATTGAACTCTGCAGTGGAATTCCTAATCCTTCTAATTTTGTTTCGAACTTTCGACCTGCTCAAAATTACTTTTTTCATTCCAATTTTATTCATTAATTCACGGAATAACCTTCTCCCTCTTCCCTCTTCTCAAAGAAACTTTAAAACAGTTTGTAGGTATGATTTATTTAGAAACTTTACTGAAAAATCTAGAGATGTGAAAAATTAATAGATATCAATATCATATTTTATTTATTATTCAATTTTTTTTAATTTTAAATTCTGATTTTTATTTTATTCACATAATTATAAACATGAAGTACTCGTGACTCGTGAAATACTTGAATTTTCTGATCAAAAACCAAAAATTTAATCGTAATAATAAGGAAGAACTAGCAAAAATCATTCATATTCCATATTCCAACTTCCAAGAATAAAAAAAAAAAAAAAAAAAAAACAAAATCAAAAAAAAAAAAAAAAAAAAAAAACGAAATCTTCCAGTATATTCATTGTTTGGATACCAGCCAATAAAAACACGAGTCTCCTCCCACCTTCCCGCAAACTGCACAACTGAAAACCGCTACTCTTCAGCGCGCGTATCGAAAAATATGCAAATTTTCTGCAAGTTTGACCTTGAAAATCTATCAAAAATATAAAAAATTGTCGAAAAACACAAAATAAATAACCTAATTAAGTATAAAACCCAGTTTAATTGGAAAAAATATCATCAAAAAAGAAACGTACAACTCGTGCTACGTTCCATCCGTCGTTTGTGGTAACACTGGTGGCAACACTGCGAACTCTGTACTCGCGTCACACGGTCGAAGTGGACTTCACTTTACTAGCGTTACTGGATTTGTTATTCTGATTGTGTGAACTGAGCTGAACAGTTATAATCATACTATTATTTTTCTATTCGTATAAAGAAATAAAACACTAAGATAATTTTGAAGTTTTATTCAAACGGTGAAGTTTTTAAAATTAACATTGCAATAATGTTTTAGTCTTTCGGTTTGTTAAATCGTTCGTGATATAGTGTAAAATTGTAATTCATAGTTTTCTCTTATTCGATTGCGTTAGTCTTAGCAGTCGAGTGTAACCTATTGCTCGTTTTAGAAATATCGTTAAAAATAAACAGAATACTCATACGAGGTAAGGTTTAATTACGTTTTAATTGCTTTTTAATGTGATCTACTCGTATTTAAGTTATAATTTAGCCGAGTGAACTATGACATGGGTACTACGAAATGAGTCGATCAATTGGGGGTTTTTCCATCGTGTTCGATTTTGGTATACGTTTGAAAAATCGTCTCTGCATGTTTTTCATTTCGATTATTGTTTATAGAAAAATAGGGTATTCGACGTACTATATCTGTTATCGTAATAATTTATATAGTAGAGTCAGCGTTAGTTTAGCTATCGATATTAGATTAGAAACAAATAAATGCTTAGGTCGGTATGTTTACATTAGTCGTTCGAGACGTATAGAGATATTACGTAGATAATTGAAAAGTTACCTAGGTTCGTTTAGTTTAGTTTTTACGATAAACACTAAACGGAATTCTGTTCTTTTATTTCAGATAAATTGCGTTTATTTCGAATTTAACTCTTCTCTCTTAGGATGTATTGCTAAAAAGATCGCACGTTTCTAAAACGTATATCGCTTTTAAAATGAGGAAAGTGAAATAATGAGAATACCAGAAACACTGGTGACATCACCTAAAGAGATGTTAGTACCGACTGCTTGGCTTCTCGCAGCAGTATAATCTCGCCTGCGCTTTTTCTCCTCGTCTTTCGCTTCTATATATTTTCGTGTAATTTGGAATTTTCGAATGATTTTTCAGCACAATGTGGTCGACGCCGAGCAACGATAAACAAGCCAAGAATGGCCAGACTTACGGCATGACATCGGCCATAAGTGTGGCGCCTCCTAAACCGGTCGATTTGCAGAGGACTAAAGAGTTGGAAGATGTGCTGACCGAATACGACGTTACCGAAACGGACGAAGAATTAAATCACAGGTAAATATGCGTCACCGTGTAAACGATCGTCGCCACTTTTAGAGCGTATTTCATGCTTTTTTTGGTCGGTTCGCAGAATGGAAGTACTTAGCAGATTGAACGAAATGGTCAAAGAATGGATTATGGAGATGAGTCTAGCCCGTAATATGCCTCGAGAAGTGGCCGAGCTGGTCGGCGGCAAAATCTACACGTTCGGATCGTACAGATTGGGTGTCCACCAGAAAGGCGCCGATATCGATGCGTTATGCGTGGCTCCTCGCCATATCGATAGATCTGATTACTTCTCGTCGTTCTACGAAAAATTGAAAGTTTGCCCGGAAGTGAAAGAATTAAGAGTGAGTATGACGTAATCTAGCGATAACGTTGCTTCTCTTCGAGCGTCGCGTCTTATCTTGCGTACGTGTACTTATCGGCCACGTGGTGTTGTTTACATCTTTTTCAGGCTGTCGAAGAAGCTTTCGTACCAGTGCTGAAAATGAACTTCGACGGTATCGAAATCGATTTATTATTCGCCAGATTAGCCCTGAAAGAGATTCCAGACGCTGTGGTATGTTCTGGCTGGAGAAATATTCGACGTGAGGCTGTTTTTGACGTGCTTATCCGCTGGATTTATTTTGTTTTAGGATTTGAAAGACGATATGATATTGAAGAATTTAGATCAGAGATGCGTTCGTAGCTTGAACGGATGTCGAGTAACCGACGAAATTCTAAGACTCGTACCGAACGTGGAAACTTTTCGATTAGCTCTGCGCGTCATCAAATTATGGGCCAAACGTGAGTTGAAAACCATTACTCGAGCGTGAATGTATTTTTTTTATCGATTTTCCTAATCTGTACGATATTTTTATAGAGCATGGAATTTATTCGAACGTGCTTGGATATCTGGGCGGTGTTTCTTGGGCCATGCTGGTCGCCAGGACCTGTCAGCTGTATCCGAACGCCGTAGCTGCCACCATAGTTCATAAATTTTTCTTAGTTTTTTCGCAATGGAAGTGGCCGCAGCCTGTTTTACTGAAGCAGCCGACCAATCCTAATTTGAATTTCCCAGTTTGGGATCCTAGAGTAAGATTCGATCGATTTTATTCGTTTTCGATCTCGGCCTTTGCCGACTCTTGGTATTAATTTTGATCTGATTTTGTTTCTAGACCAATGTGGCGGATAGAGGCCACCTGATGCCGATCATTACTCCGGCTTACCCTCAACAAAACTCCACCTTTAACGTTTCCCATTCTACGCGTACGATTCTAGTGCAAGAATTCCAAACCGGCTTCCGTCTAGCTGAGGAAATCATGCTGGGCAGATCTAAATGGCAGCTGTTGTTCGAGAAACCGAATTTCTTCGCTAAATACAAGTACGTGTACCGAATTTGACGTCCAACGGCGCGTTATCGACGACCGATGACTAATTTACGCCCTTTTTTTTGGTCCTTGCAGACATTTTATTTTGTTAATCGCCTCGTCGAGTACGAAAGAAGAGCACCTAGAATGGTACGGTTTGGTGGAGGCGAAAATCAGGCATTTAGTCACGATTCTAGAACGTAACCGCTTCATCCAGCTGGTGCACGCCAATCCCGAGATTTTCAAATTGAAAGCCGATTATTTCAAGAGTGTGACCGATTCGCCCACCAACGAAAATGACCAATGCGAAGACCGGCCCAATTCGCTGTGGATCGTCGGATTGGAGTTTCACAAGATTAACGCGGCCAGTATCAATTTAACGGCCGAAATACAGAATTTCACCAATGCTGGTGAGTGCCTTCGTTGTCTGCGTGTTTTCATCGCCCATTCCTCCCCCCCTCGCGCTCCAAAAAGCCTGTATGTCGTAACGGACGTACCTTTTTTAAATATTTGATTAGCAGTCGATGCGTGTGTAAATTGGTTTGCAAAAATAGAACGTCGATGACGCAATCGACGCGCTGATGCGATAATATTCGATACCTTTTCGACGAGAGATGTTGTTTTTCCTGTTTCCATTCGGTCGCTTTGAAGGAAGACTGCTGCTGATGGCAGGTCCTTCAACCGTGATGTGATTTTTGGCTAGATTTGTTTACAAAACAAAATACCTACGTACGTCGGTTAGATAACTGAAAGACGTCATGTCATCGTGCATGTTTGAAATGTCGAAAATTAATTCCAATACGAACGATTTATTGCTTCGACATACCCCCCAGCCTCCTCGGTCGGTATTTTCGGACGAGAAATTAATCGTAGTTGAATTTTCAGTCATGAAACACGCTACCGGAATCAAGATGTACAAAGAGACGATGAAAATCGAAGCGAAATACGTACGCAGGAAGAATCTAAGCCAGTACATGCCGATAGAAGTGATCAAACGAGATCGTCCGGTAAGTACCGAGCCCTCGAATGGAGTATTCGCTTATTCTCTTGGCCGGTAATCTAATCGACAATCGTATACGTATCGCAGGCAACATCGATCCTGGCGCCGATAATCGAAAACGGAGCTACTATCCTGCTGCGACGTAACGGCATGGATGTGACGTCGCCGCCGCAGCCGCCTCCGCAAGCCAACAACGTTCGCAAGTCGACATTCAGCATAAATCGCGTAGTCAATCATATGGGCAGTGGCGAAAACACGCCCACCAGTAAGGTGAACCCTCAGAAAAGGAAATCCGATACGCAGCCCGAAGAGACGAACCCACCAAAGAGACGATCCTCCGTCGATAGTAAACCTAACTTCGGCAACGTATCCAGCTCGAGTAGTGCTTCGCCTCCGCTCAAGGTAAGATAGTCGATCCGAAATTGCGGTACATTTTACGTGTACCTGCTACCTACCTATTTGTACGATCGTTTTGTACCTTCGATTACCTGCGTTTTTTTCGTCGTGTCGTACTTATACGTGTTTATTTTGTTTTCCCTCGTGTAAGCAGCAGGTACGATTAACGACGTGGCGTACGTTACGCGTCGTTCATTCAAATTGAAACACAGTATCGTATTCATCTGGACGATAGGTGACCGAATCGATCACCTTGAAGAATAAATCAAGACGAAAAAGTCTACGCAACTTGCGACTTTTGAAAAAGAATGAAGACCTTCGCTCTGTATTATGTTTGTGACGTGTGTGTATGTGTGCTGTATGTGACTGTGTGTATGTTGTACAAGTACGTTTCATTACGATTTAAGCGATTTACGTATTATATCGTGTTCGGAGGCGGCCGAATTAAAATAATCCGCCACAGAAATACGAATATGTGCTTGAATTTGAATGAACCGATGATGCGACGCGACGATTGTGCGCTACGCGGATCGTGGATGGTTTGTCTTGTCGTGCTTTTACTAACCAACATACCGATAACCGTTGATCTAACACAACCGACCGATCAATCCGATGATTGATTTTTTACCCATTTCTATGTATGTACTAATAGAGTTTTGGTTTTTTACAGGACGACGAAATTATCGATTTGGATTTAGACGAGTCGGACGAAGTTGAAGCGGTGGTCATAGACGACGATGAAAACGATAACGATGAATCGAGCACCGATTTGAGCAGCAAGGTGGCCGACGATACGACCATCTCGTTAATCGATCTTACCGACGATAGTCAAGACTCGGATATTGGGATCGTGTCTTCGTCTACGGAGGTAAATTGAATGAGTTTTTTTTTTCGTATTTATTTTGTGCCCATATTTCCCCCTCTATACGCTATAATTTTGGGTTGTTCGAATTCCTTTGATTTCTTTTTTTTGAACTTGAAATATTTTTCACTAAAAAATAAAAAATGAAAATCTCTGAACCCTAAAAAAATGAAAATATGTGAAAATCTTGTTGGATTAATTTTTTTCAAGTTATTTTCTTTTATGATGGAAAAAAATTGTTTTTAAAAATTCTCAACCATGATCAGGTCGTTGAAAAAATTATGAAAATTTGGTTGAAAAAAATAATGAAATTTTTAAAAATTTTAATAGTACGTACAAAATGTTTTTTTTTTGTTTTTTTTTTTTTTTGAATTTTCAATGTTGGACATCAGTCGAATTATTATTTAGAAAAGAAAATGGAAACTGAGACCGAAAACGTCAATTTTTTATTATAAAAAAAGAATTTGCATCTCAATAATATCGGCAACAATTTTTTTGACGAAAAAATATGGCAAAATTTTCAAAAGTTTGTTCAGTTTGGAAAAAAAATAATTGAATGAAGAAACTTCAAAAAAAAAAAAGAATTTTCAACAATTTTATTTATTCATCTCTAATTTTTCAAAAATTTTATTTTTCGCGACGTTACGTTTATAAATTTTTTTTGGGGTGTTGGGGTGAGGAGGATGAAATAAACCAAGTAAAAACCTTTGAAATTATTGGCTGAAAAAAAAAGTAATGAATAATATGCACAAAAAATTTTGATGAAATTATTCTTAAAAAGCTGTTGGAAATTCGCAGAAAAAAAATTGAAATCATTTTTAAAATTAGTTATTCACCCAAATTTTTGAGCATTTTTGTTCAATTGTTTAAAAAAAAAAAAAAAATTGCATTGAAATTATTTTTCGATGAATTCATTTTGAAAAATCTTGATAAATGTCAAAAATAATGTGTTTTATGAATCTTGAAAGTTTTTCGCTCGGAAAAATTTCAAATCAATTTTCTGGCAAAAAAATGACAGAATTTTTGAAAATTTATTTGCTTTTTGAAAAAAATCCGATCATAATTCGTATTTTGTTTCGAAAGTAGCTTTGAAAAATAATCGTTGAAGAAATTTTTCAAAACAATTCATTTCGAGAAGAATGATGGTCGTAAATTTTGACCTTTTCAAAAACCTCTCTTTTGACAAAATTTCAAGAATTTCAGGATGAAGTGGCAAAATTTCGGATCATTTCATTTTTTTTGAAAAATTTCAAAAATTTGGGAACGTTTCAAAAAAATTCCTCGAAAATTGGTGGAAATGATGTTGAAAGTTGATGAAAAATTTTCGGAATTTTTTAAAATGAATTTTGTTGAAAAGTCTCCAGGTGGAAGAAATAGAAAGTTTTTCTCGATTGAAAATTGAAAAAAAAAATTGCACGAAACATTTCCAGGAAATAGTTCGAAATGTTTTGGGAGAATTTTTAGCGATTTTTTTTTTACAGTAGAAAAGTATTCTGTTTTAAAAAAAAATAATGAATGGAAAAAAAGTTGAATGATCGAATTATTGACAATTTGTTTATCTCTGAAAAAAACTGGTCAAAAAAATTTTTTATGAATTTTTTTTTTCAAAAGAACAATATGTTAAGCATTTTACGGTTGGAAGAATTTAATAATCTCCAAAAAAATTTTCAACTCGAATAAAAAATTGCAAATTTTTTGAAATTTTATTTACCACGAAAAAAAGTTCCAATGTCTTTTTCAATTTTTTTTTTTTTTTTTTTTTTTTTAAAAAAAAAATTAAAAATTTTTTTAAATTTTTTTTTCCCCGAAAAAAAATTCCAATTTTTTTTTTAATTTTTTTTTTTTTTTTTTTTTTTTGAAAACAAAAATGTAAAATTTTTTATATTTAAGGAGAAAAGTTCCAGTTGTTTTGAAAATTTTCACCACTTTTTACGCATGCTACGAATCACAAGAGCTGGCCCAATGATGACAAAAATTATTGCTAGAAAATAAGATCACTTTGATAACACTTGCCCAGCCTTATTTCCTTGATCGTTATTCCTGATTTCGTTCTCATCGAATTTTCATTTTCCGACTTATTTCTCATTTTCTATCCTCGCTAGTTATTTCTCCTCGAAAAATTCATTCTTTTCGGCAAGTGTCGGATTTGCGGTTTAGATTTCGATGCGCAATGATTATGAGAGCTGAGGGCTTGCTTTTCGTCTTGATTTATTTCAAAAAATGTAGTCCTACTCTTAGTTTTTAATGCTACGTTACTTGAAAATAATACTTACCATTTTTATTGTCAATTTCCAGAGATCTCAAGAACAGCACGGTGAATGGCCAGTGATCGCTTTGTAATCGGTTTTGTTTTCACTTCACCTGGTTCATCGCAAAGGATGCCTGTTTACGAAATGAAGATGATGGCCGGAAGGATCATCTTATATCGTCACCTACCTAAGAAAAGGTATATCTACGATTCGAACACCTAATCCATTTACGATACATTTCTGATGAATTCATAAGACTCCGTATTCTTTATAACTTTTGCCATCTCTTTATTTTCTATCTATCTATCTGTCGAATATGTAATTCGCGTCGTTTATCTATAGTGTTATTCGCGGAATTTTTTTCTCTTCTCTGTGTCGAACGAGCGTTCTTGATGTCACGTCACGCAGCATCGTCATAGAAATAACTTTTTTATTGTGAATTTTTTTCCAACTTCGTTACGTGTATTAATTTTTTTTTCTTTCTTTTATAACGCTTCGTCGTCTTTATTAAGGGTTAATTTTTTATTTAGAAAAAATATTCAAAAAAAATTGAATAATTAGGAATATCGAGAAAAAAGAAAAAAAATGTAAAAAAAAATTTGTAATGTATTTCGTGTACATTTAAAATCGCATACTTATGAGAAAAAATTAAGTAAAGCCCCGATGCAAAAAAAAAAAAATTAATTTAATTTCTTAAGATTTTTATTCTATCGGTTTCGAAATTATTTTTTTCCTAACCCATCGATTTAAACATTAATACGTAAAATCGACTCGATCTTTAGATTTAGATTTTTATTTCGGTGTATAAATTTCGCGAGAAAATTATTATCGATTCGAATATACAAGCGAAATTTACATCGTGGGTATTGTCGTGCCCTGTTTACGACTCCCTGTACATAGATTTTATTACCATTATTTAGAAGATCGAGGACTCGACTTAATATAGGCGTATTTGTGTTCAATAATTATTATTGATTTTATTTATTTATTTTACTTTTTTTTTTTTTTTTTACCAAATTGTACATAGACGAGTATCGTATCTTGAGCGATATACATAAACTACCCCAATTTTATTTTTAATTCAACGACGAATAAGCGAGCGATTTTTATTTCAAAGCTTTGTTTTATTTTTGTCGATTGAAAAGTCGAGTCGGTTGAATCCGAACTTATTACCTTAAATTTTTAGTCTACGTAGAAATTCGTTTCTGTCTCGCGGATATAATTTTACTTTGTATTATATTTTTTATTTCTACTAAATTAAAAATTTTACTGTTTTTCTTCTCCGGCGTCGATGAGAGAAAATTTATCGATTTATTGCATAGTGTATACCTAATCTGTAATAGTTAGAACGAGAGGATGCGACTAATGCTTAAGTCGTTATTATTCAATACGTAGAGTAGGTTGTACCATTTCGTTTCTCCGCTCGCCTCACTCTACCCTGTACCTGTGTATATATTATTTATAATATTATGAAATTATATTGTACATACCATTTATTAATCGAGTAATATCGAATGTTATACCTATCACTGTTTTTTTTAATCTATGGTATTTTCTTCTGGCTGGAAAAAAAAAGAAAGTACGCTTTTGTAGAATTTTCGAGAAATGTTATTTTTATTCGGTACCTAAGCGTTATTATGAAATCAAGATTTTTTTCCTTTCTTTGTTTTCGAAAAGTACGCGAATTAGCCAATATTGTTTTACGTTACTGCATGTTACATTATTATATGTAATACATTTATTCGGAACACTGGAATTGCGTTGGTTTTTTATCGAGGTATTTTTTGATGAATTGATCTGTGGTAAAACGGTAAGAAAAAAATAGGTGTAATGTTTTCGATGAAATTTTTATTCAATTTTCAAAACTTCGCGATACCTATAGTACAATACAATACAATACAATAATACATACATCAGCAAAAAAAAAAAAAAAAGATAAATGATACGGTAATAATGGTAAGCTAATAAGTAGTGAAGTAACATCGAGCTAAGGTAGGTATACTCTTATACAGTTTGATTGAAAATTTGAGCTATGAATCGAAACTGACTACTGGAGGTTCCATATCTTGTTGATGTCTGGAAAAATAAAAAAAAAATGAGCCCATTCAGTGGTCCTCGAAATAGTTTTTTTGAAAGTTGGGATAACAAAAAAAAAAAAATGAAAAATTGGTAATTTTGGAAAAAGATTATTCATTCTGAAGAAAGTAAGTACTTACATTATAATGAATTGAAGTACAGTTTTCATGGTTTTTCGACGAGGCGCGTTGTTCAATTGAACTCCATGATTATCTTTACACTGCGAACTTGAGGAATGTACGTATGTGAAATTAAAGGGTAAGTGGATTTATTTTATTCTAAGCACCATGATAGCAATTCACGATAATTGTACCTAAAATTTGGCGCACTCCAAAGTATGGCGTAGGTACTAGGTAGCTGAAATTGAATTGGCGCTCCTTGATTTTTTTGAATATGCAACCAAACTTACATGACTCGATACTTTCCTTAGTTTAGAATTGGAGCCAAGCGTTGAGTCGTGTGTGTTTGGATGCATATTCAATGGCATCGAGGCGAATAACCGAAAATTGACAGGCCTTGATTTTTTTTGAATATGCAACCAAACTTACATGACTCGATATTTTCATCAATTTAGAATTGGAGGCAAGCATTCAGTCGTGTGTGTTTGGTTGCATATTCAATGACATCAAAGCGAATAACCAAAAATTGACGCGCCTTGATTTATTTGAATATGCAACCAAACTTACATGACTCGATACTTTCCTTAGTTTAGAATTGGAGCCAAGCGTTGAGTCGTGTGTGTTTGGTTGCATATTCAATAAAATCAAGGAGAAAACCCAAAAATCAGCGGGCTTCCAAAAAAATCGAGATAGGAGTGATTTTTGACTAATTCGGCCTCGCTGAACACGATGCCGCCGTCCGTTTTGAGCGCACTCTCACAGGGGCTGAGATACGCGCATTTTTCACGCGAAAATCGACGAAAAAAACTCGCCAGCGCTGTACGAATGCGATATTCGAATTCAGCGTGTACAAATCAGTCAAAAAGCACTGTTTTTTTCGTTTTTTGAGAAACTCAAATTCTCGATTTTGGACGGCTCCAAAAAAATCGAGATAAGAGTGTTTTTCGACCAATTCGACCCCGCCGAACACGATGCCGCCGTCCGTTTTGAGCGCACTCTCACAGGGGCTGAGATACGCGCATTTTTCACGCGAAAATCGACGAAAAAAACTCGCCAGCGCTGTACGAATGCGATATTCGAATTCAGCGTGTACAAATTAGTCAAAAAGCACTGTTTTTTTCCAATTTTGAGAAACTCAAATTTTGGCTGAAAAATGGTTCGAAAATTGC
>FIZT01048462.1:0-14061 GCA_900065295.1 Paracoccus marginatus
CCCCAGAAGGTTAACGAAAAGTTGCACGAAAAAATTGTGTGTATTGAACATCTGACAATGCAAAAATGATTCATAAAGTAATACAGTGCAAGGCGTCCAACAACCATCTTTCTATCACCCATAGGAGAGGTAGAGAGGGAATGTCCCCAGATAGTAGTGTGATGTCGCGAACGCGATTTACATAAAGCCAAAAAATTCAATTTAAAAATTACTTCTGTTTTTTAGAGTTTACTTTTTCGAAATATTATTATGATGTAAAATTTAAGATGATTAACGTGTTTTCGAAAATAATAAAATAGAATAACGAAATGAGTGAGATTTACTTCGTTACATGGTAGCAGCAATTTTCTACGGTCCATTATGGCGTCAAAATCACAATGTGCAGAAATTGAAACTAAACTGAAAACGGCGAAGTCACGTTTACAACATCGCCTCGCCGTGATCCAACCACTATTAGAAGAAGAAACTAAAGATATACAAGCTCTAGAGGTAAATGCCAAAAAACTCAAACTATGCCATGATAGAATACAGCTTTTACGCACCGAACTATCAACTGTCGTACACGAACTTAAAGATAAAGACACAACTGCGGCTTTTCAACAAGAAGTTGTGGCTTACGAAGAACTCTTTTTCGACGTCGAAGAGGTACTATCTGAAATCAGTCAACTATCCGAAAACAACTCCAAGAACGACACTTCATTCATCAGTATGCAGAACTCGACAAGTGTAAATCAGAACGTTAAACTACCCAAATTGCCCACAACGTCGTTCGACGGTGATATAACATTGTACCATGACTTCATACAAGATTTTGAAACGACTATTGGCAAAAGCGATTTACCAGACAGTAAAAAAGTCGCATATTTGAAGAAGATGTTGGTTGAAGATGCTAAAGATGACTTACGTGGATTACATTCTACAAACGAAAACTACAAGGTTGCACTGGACATACTGAACGATAAATACGGCGATGAACCAACGGCGGTTCAACTTTTGTACCAAAAACTTACATCGCTTCCATCAACAAAAGGTACTACAACAGCGCAACTCCGTAAAAAATACGACGAGATCGAAGTAATTCTACGTACGTTAGAAACATTTGGTGAGTCATTTGACAACAATACAATTCTGTACAATACGATCGCGAACAAGTTTCCCCAGCCAGTGGTGTACGAAGCACACCAGGGAACGAATAAATCGCTTAACTTGAAAGAATTCCGAACTAAAATGAAAGAATTGATAATGAAGAGAGAACGGCTGAACATCTCGTCGACCACAACTACACCACCAGAAGAAACAGTGTATACAACGGATGCGTTAGCGCTGAATGACAAATCATTACGCTCACAACCACCGAAAAAAGCAAACCAGCGATGTATTTACTGCTCTAAAGATACACACTGGTCGGACGAATGTACTCAGTATACAACAATCGAAGAACGTAAAGCAGTGATAAAAGGACGATGTTTCATTTGTCTACAAAAAACTCATTCAGTCAAAGATTGTTCTTCAGATCGAGCTTGCGTCCACTGTGGACAAAAGAAAAACCATCATAGAAGCTTGTGTACTAAGGTCGCCAAACAAAGCTCCACAACTCCAGCACAAACTACACCGAAGTCAGAAAAAGAAAAAGAAACAGTCACCGAAACTACCAGTTGTATATTATCAGATAAAGAAGATTCTTGGTTGTTAACAGCTATAGCCAACGTATCTGATCCGGCGAATAAGAATACCTACGGCGCTCGTATCGTTCTCGACTGCGGTAGTAAACGTTCGTATATTTCAACTCAACTTGCAAATCATCTGCAACTACCTTGCGAAGCTGTCGAAAAACTACGTGTCAACTCGATTAACGACTCTCAACAACAAACAAACTCGTTGGTAGTAGACTTTCGTATTCATTTTTGTAGTAACGAGTCTATGTTGGTGCAAGCGAATACACTACAAAAAATCATCAATAACGTCAAAACTTTCGATCCCAACCAGCTTCCGGATCCGTCCGTATTACGTGGCAAAAAACTTGCAGATACCAGTCAACGTAATGATGTAGATGTGCTAATCGGACTAGACTACCTGTGCGACATTCTAACGATGGAAGTAATCAAGTTAGACAAACATGCGTATTTATTAAATTCCGAGCTGGGATGGCTATTCGCGGGCAAACTGAACGTAGAACAGGGACGCACATCCAACAAATCAACTAGCTGTTTACTACTACAAACAATTCATCAAAATACAGACGACGATATCAAGATTCTTTGGGAACTAGACACACTAGGAATTCGAAATACCAAAGAAATAAACGCAGAGAAGGCATTAAAATTGTTCCATGATAAAATCACGTATGATGAAGAAACGAAACGTTATGAAGTAGCGTGGCCTTGGATAGAAGAGTCTCCGCAATTAACGCCGAACTATGGTCTAGCTCAAGGTAGGCTGCAGAGTTTAGTTCGAAATCACTCAACGGAGTACCTACAGCGTTATGATGCAGTACTACAACAACAACGTAAGGATGACATTATCGAATTAGTTGATGATTCAGAAACAACGGACAACGTCATTCATTACATACTGCATCACGGCGTAGAAAAAGTAGCTAGCAGTACGCCCCTTCGTATCGTGTTCGACGGTTCTGCAAAATCGAAAAAGAATGAAAAAAGCATTAACGACTGGATCTTCAAGGGCGAGAATTTAATGGAAGACATGATCAAACTGTTTGTTGCATTTAGAATGCATGCCATTGCAATCGTTACTGACATACGTAAGGCATTTTTGCAGATTCAACTACGCAAACAGGATCGCGACGTTTGTCGTTTTTTATGGCTGAAAGATACTACGCAGAAAACAATCGTCGACAACGTAGCAATTTATCGTTCGAAACGCATCTTATTTGGAGTCACAGCTAGCCCCTTTCTACTCGCCGCGACGATTTTATTTCATCTGAAAAAATTTCCTCAACAAATTAGAGAACAACTTGAACGAAAGCTTTACGTCGATAATATGCTAAATGGAGCGGCTACGGTAGAAGAATGTTCGTCAATAATCGAGAATGCTGTCTTCGTATTCAAAGAAGCTTCGATGGAGCTGCGTCAGTGGCAAACAAATTCGAACGAACTAAAACGTCGTCACCCAATGTTAGACTGGTTACCACAGCCTGAAGTACCAGTTTTGGGAATGAACTGGAATTCAGATAACGATACGTTATCACTAAAACCAGTGAATTTACAAGTACTATCTTCTCCAACGAAACGAAGTATTTTGAAAACATCTTCAAAAATTTACGATCCAATGGGATTGTTTGCACCCGTTACATTATGCGCCAAACTACTCCTCAAAACGTTGTGGCAGCAAGGATACGATTGGGATGATAAATTACCTGAAACCTTACAAAGTGAGTGGCTACGAATTTCGAATGAACTACAACAACTTCAGTGCCAGCAGATACCACGTCGGGTAGCAGTTTCATCAAACGATCTACAACTTCACGTATTCACTGACGCATCAGCAAGCGCTTACGGCGTCGCAGTGTACATTCGTGATCAGCAAGGTGTAAACAACGAACACGAAACGACGCTTATCTTTGCGAAAGCAAGGGTAGCACCAATGAAACCAACGCTATCGATACCAAGATTAGAATTAATAGCAGCTGTAATCGGCACCAGAGCACTTAACTTCGTTCAACAAGCATTGAAAGACTTCCCAATCAACAAAGTGTTCCTTTGGACAGATTCGAAGTGCGTTATTAGCTGGATAAAATCAACAAAAGCGCTGAACACCTTTGTTGCACGGCGCGTCGAAGAAATTCGTCAAAATTCGCACTTACTGATCAATTACGTCGCATCGAAGGAAAACCCAGCGGATATTGCAAGCCGTGGATCGACAGTAGCCGAACTAGTTGATTTATGGTGGAAAGGACCGACTTGGTTACGACAGAATGAAACCGATTGGCCGCAGACGAGATTTGAAACTACAGAAAATACACTCGAACTACAAGTAAACGACGAAACAGTACTATTGACCAACGAAAGCAAAATCGAACCACCGGCTCCGCCCTTTGATATCAAAATCGACGACTTTACATCACTAGAAGACCTTTTACGTGAAACAATTAATAATTTACAAATGAACGACCACTCTACGACACCGGACACCACTGTTCGTGCTGAAGCAGAAATTCTCTGGATAAAGTACATACAGAAAAAACATGCGAACTCGAATCTCGAAAAACAATTAAATCTCTACGTGGACAAATGCGGAATACTTCGAGCAAAAGGCAGACTATCCAACTTGATACGCGGAGATACGCCAAGTGACGAGGATTTCCCTATTCTTCTACCAAATGATCGTTACACTAAACTTTTGATCGCAGATACACATTCTAAACTATACCATGCAGGAGTATCGTAAACGCTAGCAACACTACGTCAAAAGTTTTGGATAATTCGGGGAAGAGCGACAGTTTATAACGAAATTAAAAAGTGCCAAAACTGTCGTATTTACAGCGGCCCTGCGTACAAGTATCCAGTTCTACCACCATTACCTGAGTGTCGACTTAAAAGACAGCACGCATTCTCATACGTTGGAGTCGACGTTTTGGGACCCCTTTACATAGAAGATAAAAAAAATACTGAGACGAGCAAAGCATGGATATGTTTATTTACATGCTTAGTAACGAGAGCGGTTCACCTAGAATTGCTCGAAGATATGAGCGCCAACGAACTGGTCGCCGCTTTTCGACAAGCATTTGCACGCAGAGGAGTACCACAGTACATTCTTTCAGATAACGCACCTCAATTCATGATGTTAAAATCTCTCATTGACAACGCGAAGGAGTATCTCGAGCAAAACAACATTATATGGAAAACAGTACCAGCCTTTGCCCCATGGGCAGGAGGAGTATACGAAAGGATGGTAGCGCTAGTCAAAAAAGCCTTCCAACGAACGTTTTATCACGTAAAATTGACCAGAAAACAACTACAAACAGCGTCCGCCGAAGTAGAGGCAATTATCAATTCAAGACCGATTGCTTATGTAGGCTCGGACGATGCGTTCGTATTATCGCCAAGCCACCTTATAAATACGTCGTGGAATATATCGGAGCACTTCGACGCAACAGTTACTCAAACTACAACCCAGCAGCAGCTTATCGAAAATTGGAAAAATGTAAAACAGCAACTAGATGCCTTTTGGAATGTATGGCGTTACGAATACATCGAAAGTTTAAGACCAGCAAACAAACAGTGGCGACAATTTCGTTCTGTGGAAGGGCCGCCTCACGTCGGAGACATCGTAATAATCCAAGAGAAAGGTATGCCAAGAGGAAAGTGGCAAATCGGAAAGATCGTAGCAACGAGTGCGCGCTCTGCAAAGGTTCAGATCAAAAATGGAAGTGTGTTAGAACGTCCCGTAAATTTATTACACCCGATTGAAAGCGAAGCACAGCTTTTAGACACCCAACCTATCGAAGTAGAAGATGAGTCAGCTCGACCTCGGCGCTTGGCGAAGACAAAAGCGCGAGAGAACTTACGTGAATGGGCGCAGCTGCTGAAATGAATTTTGAAATAACTCGATTTCGCGAGTATATTAATTTAAATTTAGAATTGTATTTTCTTTAATTTTAGTTTTAATTTTTTCTTTTGATTTTAGAACGTTATTTTGTGTCCCGCGAGTGTCGCGAACGCGATTTACATAAAGCCAAAAAATTCAATTTAAAAATTACTTCTGTTTTTTAGAGTTTACTTTTTCGAAATATTATTATGATGTAAAATTTAAGATGATTAACGTGTTTTCGAAAATAATAAAATAGAATAACGAAATGAGTGAGATTTACTTCGTTACATGTGAAGTTTGAGGTCCCCAAAAAGTACCTTTTGCACACACGGTAGTGTGTGTTTACCATTTGTTGGTAGTGAGGTCTTTCGTGTGATTTTTCGATAGAGCTAGTGAGGTCTTTGCCCAGGACCTCACTAAATTTTATAGCTTAAAAACGTTTCTCACAAAAAATCCAGCCAAACGATATAACCTTTGCCATGGTTTCGAGCTAGGGCCTCTACACACACATTTCATGAAATACACAATACTTTAGCGTAGCGTTAATGAGGTCCTGACGCAAGTTCAATTCTGCACACCTGGTTCACTATGAAGAGCTCGAAGAGAGCTACTTGACAACAATGTTGACGTAATTTTATCAAAAACCGTTTTGGACATACAGCATTAATGAATATACACGCAGGACCTCACTATATTGCGTGTTCTTAAGACCTCACAATAACCGATTGGTACACATGTACTGTGTGTGTGTGTGTGTGTGTGTGTGCATAGGCAGGTACATTTGCTCTGCAGCAAGCAAGAAATGAATGTTTGTTCCCAATTCACTTCTGAAAATTTGAAAATCGGCAGAAACGCGTGAAAAACAGACATCAACTTTATTTATGTACATTACGCCTGCGAAGAGTCATTTTTAAAAAATCCGAATCATTCGGTCACTTTTTCATACTCGTACACCAATACTTAATTTACTTTCAACAAAACCTTTTTGCTATAACAACTTTTGGCCCAGTGTTTTCCTTTTTTTTTTTTTTTGGCCAAAAGTTTTCGTTTCAGCGTGACACTTTCAGTTTTTTTCCTTTTCCTTTTTTTTTTTTGCAACCAAATATCAAAAAAATTTCGCATGTTTCAACAACAATATTTCTGTTAATAACACCTTTCGTAAAAAACACCCCTCCTTGAAAGGTTCGTTGCAAAACGAAAGGGGAAAAAAGGGAAAAAGTTTTCCAAGCAATACTGTAGGTCTAGTAGGTACCTACTTCTGCCTACGACTACTACTCTACTCTCACCAATATTAAAGTCACCTAAACAATAGTAGCCTATTTTTTGCCTATGTCATCGCTACCAAAAACAACAATAATAACGTGACATAACGTAACGTAACCGTAACGATGCAATACTCATGATAGGTAAGTAATTAATTAGGCACCGCACCGTAGGTACATGGTTATTTTGAAGTTGGTGAAAAAACTCTTTATCGATAGGTTTTGAATCCCCCCCCCCCTTAGTCGGCTGACCGATGGCTGACTTAATTCGACAATCAATTTCTTTTGTAATTCGCACAATTTGGAAAGACGGTGGTACCTATTCAAGATGTTCGGTTTCTACTCTCTAGCATCGTAACATCGAATAAACGAGCAATAAAGTACCCGACGGACTGTGCTGGAGCACGCGACACTCGAACCGAATACAAAGTCAGAAACGACGACAATCAACAAAATGCCTACTCTAGCCTCGCATTATCATCATTTACACGCTTTTAGAAGCAACTCTAGTCGAATTCACGCCGCGCTACCATGCCATATGCAAATTGGCCAACTTGTACTCGCGGCGAGTAGAAGTACCGCGAATACATATCTACTCGTATAGCACAGCACCGCCACTACGTAATTCGCGCGCGCACACACCCTTACGCAGGCAGAGCAGAGCAGAAGTCTTAAATCATCAATCTCGATTCTCGAGTCGCTTACACAAAACGTATACGTATATAAAGTAAGACAGACGTAGTACTGCGGTAAGAATGGAGAAATAAACATCTCTTCGAAGCCGCTGATATTCAAATTTACACAATTAGCCATTTCGATACGAAATTCCGAGACCTTTATCGATTGCGGCGAAAGCCGATTTCGCGTTCAAGTGGCACTCGTCAGTCACAGCCTCGACTCGGCTAGCCGTCGCTTCTCCGTGTAATATTTTCGTGATTACGAATATTTTGAGACGCATTTCCATGAATACGAAAATGCCACGTCGCGTCGCGCTGTGTCACCAATCGAGTACTGTTCAACCTGTGCTTCGTCCCGGAAACCTACTACGCTTACGCTATAATAGATGTACGCGGTGGCAGTGGCGGCGGCGGCAATTGCCGACGACTATACATTAACGTCTCCTACTGAAATTTTACTAAACTTTTCGAGTGTTTAGTTTGTAAATAAACTAAATTCCTCGTCGAAGTGTTGATAAAGGATTATCGTGGTAACCAATTTCTCTCACATCGCGTCGCGTCGCCGTTGTCGCACACGTCGCATCATCATCCCATCCCATTCCATTCCATTCCATTCCACCTTCCCGTTCTCTTGCGTTACACGTCTAGTTTTTCACTTTTCGACGCCGACGCCGCGTCGCGCTGATAAGCATATTAAGGTTACTTTATCGCGTCGCCGTCGCATCGTCGTTTTAACTTCACTAACATTATCGTTATTATCGTTATTATGAAAATATACAACTTGGAAAGACGCTGCTATACACCTAACGTCGAGTTTCACAAATAACAATAACAACAACGTCGTGCTAATATTTTTGCAGTATATTTATATCAACTTTTCAAAAAAATAATAGGTAGGTACTTAACTTAGCAAAACTTTATAACGTAGTAATACATAGTATACTACTTAGGTATACTATACGTACTTATACGCACGAGTAATGCGTACCTAGTACCTACTATACTTGTACTTACACAATTAATTACACATACATACATATGTATACTGTATATGGTACAATACATAGAAGAAACATACGTAAAAATACACTGGCGCTGGAAATGTAAACTACTTGCTAGCAAACGGCCATTTTGTACGTAGTACCTCTTAGACGCGCGACCAAAACAAAACATAACAAATTACTCGCATTTCCCGCCACAATTTCACCCATAAACAATAATAACCAAAGAAACGAAAGAGAGAGAATTTTCAGGTGGATCCTTACCTACGTATTCAAATAGATAAGGATACAGATACACAATAAATTGGTAGATGTATGGCTTTTCTTTTCCCTTTACGCAAAATAAACACCGATATCGAACCACTCGCGCATACTTCTATGCCGAACCCGCATCAGCAAACCTTATAATAAAAAAATAATAACTAAATTTTCATCAAACTTTCAAGTATAGGTAGTGATATCATTTTGTTTACATCGCATCGTTAACACGTTTAAAGATAGATATTCTCAAATAATACACGAAAGCTCTCATGAGATCTGAAATGAACACATCAACACTGTAGACAGTGGCGCACGCAAGGGGGCGACGGGGCTGAAGCCCTCCCCAGACCTACGAAGTACTGTTGGCGAAAACCATCTAAATGGATTGACGATACAAATAAGCAGAAAAAACACTTTTTAAAAGCCAAAATGGTGCAATTTTTTCAAAATTTTCTCGAAATTTTTTGCCCCCGCTTCACTCGGGCGATATTATTTTCAGATTTTCTGCAATTTTGGGTGAAAAATAAAGAAAAAACTATAAATTCAAAATGACTCATTGAGATTTGAGACTAATTTGATTATTTTTGGCGAGAAAAAAAATTATTCGGTATTTTCGTGTCGAAGTACTCCCCCCTCCAAAAAAAAAATTGTGGCCTACAACCCTCAAAAATAGGTAGGTACCAAGTTAAATCATAATTCTAGCCCTTTCCAGAGGAAATCCCTGCGTGCGCTACTGACTCTAGACACGAATAGCGATATCGTACGTAAGATTATTACGGACTATTAGGTATACCTATTCGTATCACTTTGTTTTATTTGAGTAGGGGGACCCACAAAAATTCACTCAACATTCTTATTTGGCTATTTGGCAATTTGGTAACTGACGAAAAAATCATACTCGCATAATAAAAAAATGAAGAAATGAACGACGAAACGCGACAAAATAATACATTATTAATACACCCTCTAAAGCCAATACCACAACCGTGCAAATTGTAAAACAATAGGACACAATATCAGTTCAAGATTGATTTTAAAACACGGAAAACTTTTCTCAAAAACGACGAAGTTTTGTAAGCTCAATAATCTTACCATCACTCATACTTGGTAAAAAAAAAAAAAAAAAAAAAAAAAAAACGACGAAGTTTTGTAAGCCCAAAAATCTTACCATCCCCCATACTTGGTAAAAAAAAAAAAAAAAAAAAAATGCACTCGGTAATACATAGTATGTAGTAGTAAGTACTTAATTCTACCAGTAAAATAATAGTGATAAAAACAAACGATAAAAAAAATTGGATAAAAAAAATTAAATTGTTCTTGATAAATTATAAAAAAGAGGGGGAAAAGACAAACTTTAAAATTACACTTACGAGCGAATAAAAATTACAACGTAATAATCACAAGTACGTATTGAATAGGTAATAGATAAATATATAAGGAATGTATTCGTATTCACAGTGTGAAATACCGAGTCATTCGATTGATACTGTAGGTATGTATAGGTACGAAAACAGATGATTTTTTTTGAGAAAAATCATACGAATAGAAAACTACAATAATTAGGTAGGTACAACCCAACGTATGCGAAAACATTTTTCAGCATTGCATTTGATTTTAAGTAGACAGATACGAGTATGTATATCTCATCCATAACTCGACACTTATGCTATAAGTAACTGGTAAAATTCGTTGCTTTGTATTTTATAACGTAGATCTTAAATTGTAGGTAAGTATAATATACGAATAGTTCGGTCACGTCACCGTTCTAAGTAACTATCTTTTATGGCTGATACGATCCTAAGAACGCTTTACAGTTCGGACAGTAGTGCCGAACGTTTTTCAATGAATCCATGCAGTAAGGTAACGAAGAAAATGGACAGCATCTGATATGCGACGAAAGAAAAACATAATTGAAGTCAACCGCAAGTAAACTTGCAAGAAAGCATGAAAATTTATCAAAAATAGCAGTGCTAGGAGATGGCGACGGCGGCAGTGAAATGTCTGGTAAGCGTTTGTTAATCAAACCCCTCTCCCCTCCCACACGTATTTGGCTATTTTCATTACGTATTTCGCAGCGTATGCACGTTTACACCAAATAAATCGCGCAAACAAATAAATGTACTTAGTACGGACTAAAAAGAAAGTCGTTCAACTCATTCTGAAAATGTGGTTTTTTGCTGCGAGGTCAAATTCTCGAGACAAGGTGGGCGAATCATACGAGAGCGCGAGCCGATTTCCAAACGTTTTTTGGTGACAAACAACAAAACAATATCGCATACCTCATGCTCCTCTTTATGTTACTTTTCGGTAATTTGAAATCTTCGTAACACACAATACACGTATCTTATTTAAATTGAAAATTCAATCCCATGTATACTTCGAGTAAGTTCGACACTTCATCGAACGATCAACCCCTTATTCTCTAAGACTGAACTGTTCGAGCGCAGCACGTACCACATATTATAGTCACTGTCAACTCGTCGATTAAAATTTGCAGTCAATTTAAAATAGCTGTATCCAGCTACATCAGAAGTATCTAGTATGCATCGTATACATTCGCTGCGTCAACGCGTAACATTCGAACTATAAATCTAATTTACACACGAGGTGGAACTTTGATCAACTCGCACGAAAAGGAGCGTCTTTAGCAACGAATGAAGAAATAATCGCCAACGTTTTTGCTTTCAAGTTCCAGCGCGTATCTTCTCTAATAAATAATACGTAATGCACAAAACACAAGTAAACACGAAACCAACGCTTACGCCACATCTCACGTACATATTAAGAACATTATGGACATATGTACTTACTACTACATACAATCTACAATTGTCTTACAACCCCCCCCCCCCCAATACCATCTCAACATTCAAAAATCGTTTTTTGTTTCAGAATATAAAAATTTTCGTCTTACACCCCCCTCCCCTCCTCCCAATACCATCTCAACATCCAAAAATCGTTTTTTGTTTCAGAATATAAAAATTTTCAAGCACGCCCAAAGCCAGTACCGCCACCAATATTCAAAAGAACAAACAACATACCCGATGACTAATAAAAATAAGCAGCACAAATGAGCTGCGCAATTGGGTTCGGTTTCCGTCGAGGTAACTACAACATAACGACAATGAGGGCATGTAATATGAGCCGGAGCTGGTCCCAATGCAGCGATAATAGTACCTGAAATGCACAATAAAAGTTTTTAGACTTTTTCAACGTTCTACTTACGCTTTGATAAGAATACGACAACTTTGAAGAAATAACACTTCCCAGCAGAGTGAGGATCAGTCGATTCAAATACATAAAATAAGTATAATATAATAAATACATTAATGGCTCGCTAACTATAAGCAGAGCAGCGAACAATGTCGGCGACGAAAGGAATGCATCTCAAAATACACCGTTTAATCAACGAAGACCGAAGACAAATATTTAGGGATAAATTTGCATCGAGAGTAGGTACATGTAATTTTGACGTGCTGAATGTACATGTGTATTGTGTACATAACGTACGTAAATAGCTATACGTATTAGCGTGGGTAGGTAATAGGTATAGTGTAGATATAGGTACTAGGTAGCAACAGCAAGATACGCGGGGAAGATGTTCCACATTACTGCGTGCGCGCTGCTCTTCAATATTAGCTTGTACCTAATACGTACATAAGACATTGTTTCTCATAATCGCGTCTAATATTGCACATCGCCGTGACATACATACTACATCTGCAATATTATAATTAAACTACCATAGGTACCTATACGCAAGTATCACTCTCACTTCGTTATTCCCTGTAGATAAACACTCTACTGATCAAATCATAGCATTCATAGCAAAAACTCACAACACGATTTATCGATAAATCATTGGATGAGTGTTAGCAAACACAGCTACGAAATCAATATAAGAATTCTCTACGCGTCACTTAAAAAGAAACGTCAACTGAACGTACCACTAACGCTATCATTTCAACTGCTCTCTGAAGAAAAACAAAAAACTGGATAGGTACTCGGCGTGAATTATAAACAAAAAAAAAAAAGCGAGGAAGAAAAAAAAAAGAAAGAAAAGCTCAAAACGCAAACAAAAATTATAATGAAAGCTTTGAATATCATGAATAAATTATCAACGCGTAGCCGTCATCATTTAATAATTTCAAGTCGTTAGCTCGACGGAAGACGATGTTTTGCAGAACGTTTTTCATCTTGACTTTTATCTCCTCGAAGAAACACGCTACCGATAATTGTCGACTTTCCTCGTTCAGTTATGTTGTCAGGCTACTCGAAAAAATGTTGGCGTAATAATTTTTTAATTTCTCTTTTCGCGTAATTTTAGCTGTGTTAAAAAATAAGATTTATTCTATTTTTGCCCCTCATCGTTATTCGCCACAAGTGAGAAGAGGAAGAGCAAATGGCACGAGTGCGAATTACTTCATTTAAGCGCAAAGGCAGCTTTCGGTGAATCGTTTACGTCGCTGTTTTTTTTTTTCGCATCGACTATTACGTCGCCATCGGGAATTTTGATGCAACCGTATTATCGGGCTAATCTAGCAAGTCGAAGACAAATCTAGCCATCTATTTTCTTCCTTCAATCGTTATAATCCGATTTTTGTTCTTATCTAAGAAACTGATCATTCAGAAATATACCTCAGCCAATCTCAACAAGAAGCGGACAAGTGGCGCAAAATTTGTTTATAATATATACCTATACTCGTACGTACGTAAATATTTGATCGACGAAAGTTTTCTTCTTAGAAACAAACCGATGCACAAAAAAAATTACCTACTAGCCAACCGAACTTGATAACGTTAACGTCATTTGAATCTTTCAAATCGCATAGAACCATAATATTATCCGCATCTAAGTTATTCAATCGCGCTCATCTTCAATTCAAGAGTAAGTACGACGCGGAGCGTACATACTTTAAAACAACTTACTCTCACACCACACCACAACAGAGACGCTAAAAACTCGACGTTTTTCAATTTTTTTCTAACAGGAAGCGAGCATAGCATACTCCCCTGTAGTATACTATCACTATCTCAAATAACTGATCGAATATGAAATGGACTAATACGTTATTTTACTCACGTTGCACTTCAACAACGGCGGTAGGCGGATTAACCACGTTCGCGCCAATTGGTGGATTAATCAGTACTGAAAATGACAAAAAAAAAAACCGCATACATAAAAGTAGTAGGTACTAATGGCTATGCAACAAGGTTGGAGAGGATTCGAATCAATTTTTGGATTCGAAAAAAATGATTCGAATCCACTTTTTAGAACTGGATTCGTATCAGTGATTCGAATCCAACAAT
>FIZT01048469.1:0-29503 GCA_900065295.1 Paracoccus marginatus
GTTAATATTCATCAATCGGGCCAAAAATTTTAGGTGATTTTTTTCACATGGTAGGTCACAACTTTGGGGGTTGCCAAATTTTTATTCGAATTTATGCCAAATAAGGGCCACCCTAGTAGATATGCAGTGCAAATAAGATGGATAGAATAGTTACCATTCATAAGAAATTTATTCTCAACTTGATCCTAAAATCTTTCGAAATTGTCGAAATTTTGCTTTTTTAAATTCAATTTTTAGAACCCCTGAAAATTGAAAAAAATCGATGATACAATTTTTTTTACAATTTGATTGTATAAAATAAGGAGGCAAGGACCTAGCTGAGATCTTCATTCCCTTCTTCAGCTTTCCAAAAATCAAAAAAAAAAAAAAAAAGTCAAAATCGAGTCACCCTGAAATAATAGTGTAAAAATGTTACGTTCAAAAGGTTGAACAGAAATTATTGAAAAATAAACGGATAAAGGAGTAGAACGAGATAGACTTGGTTCTAATGAGAAAATTTTCTCCAAATCTTTTCCTATTCATTCTCAATTCAAATTTCAACTTCGATGCGAAGTATGAAACTTTTTCGGATCACTTGAGAACTACTGATCAACTAAATATTATGCTAGTGGAATGTCTATAGTTTTGCCTATCCTCTGTTTTGGAAGGGATAGAACACTGCAATCAGTTTCCAAAACCCGCTGGACAAACTTTGTTCACACACCAGTTCGTGATGAGGAAAAATAATCACGTCACGGTGAAATGCCCCATCATGGATCGCAAAAAATCAAAATGGAAACTGAATTTTCCCACGAAAATTCGGCTAATTCCACATTAGGACGTCCATCGCAGACGTATTTCGCGTCTGCGGTTAAATTCTAACGCTTTGCACCGCCCTCAGCTCGACGTGGACACTAATATTCGTACAATAGGAACACAATACAAAATAAAAATGTTCATCTACATGCATACATATTGATGCAATCAGATGAACGTGGTGAATTTTTTGGTTTAAAAAAACGATATTTTGTCATATTACAGATACGAGAAGACTGGAAGTACGTTGCTATGGTAATAGATAGATTGCAATTATACCTATTTTTCATTGTAACCACGGCCGGTACGATTGGTATTTTAATGGACGCGCCTCACATATTCGAATACGTAGATCAAGATAAAATCATCGAGGTGTACCGCGGCAAATAAACGCGCCGCCATTTATTATTCTATACATAAAATACTGCTCAAATTATGAATTATTAGCTTTTATTATTAATACGATTTGATTTTCAAAATTAAACCTGTACATACGGCTATACCTGAACGTACCTACATTCGTAATGATAAGTGTACGTAGAAGAAGAAGAATACCTACACTGTCGCGTATACCTATAATATGTATACCTACACAGACTTGGCCATCTTCTGTCTGTGCACTTTTTCGTGTTACGTGGGTGCAGATCGTATACCTAATTATATGTGCTTTGTAGTGTACCAAATCGCTACAATCCACAACCAAAAGGGCACGTCTTATATGTAGGTAGGTATACACGTCAGAGTACGTATTCGAGACCACAGTGGTGTAATAGGTACCTATTGTTTTCCTCCTTATCCTCCTTCCCAATTTCTGTACATATATGTAAACATTATACTACCTATTCGCTAAAAAACGAGCACACTCGTACTACGTACATCTTTCCTCGTCATACCCATACACCTGCATAGGTATCCGTGTACTGCGTATACCTACCTATGCGTTTATACGAATTATTAAAAATGCTATTTCTCGTGTAATCGAATCGTTCGCTAAATAATACAGCGTTCGTTTTCATTTCACGTACATGGTAAAGCTCGACCCATCGAATAATCGACGCACGATACGACGCTATTTCGATTACGTTTACCTCGACGTAGATCAGATTGCCAAACGTACGCGCGACTCGATCACTCGAATGGTTAAGGGCTGGCAAACGAAGAAAAAAAAATGTCGATAATGTTCGCCTCATTCGATAGTAGGCCTATGGGTACTTTTAGCGCTGCATTTCTCCTTTTACACGTGTACGTACGATTACGTTGATAAGACGTTGGTGATAATAATCGTCGAATGTATTCATATTTGATAATTTTTAATTTTACACGTTTTTTAATATACATTATCATTCATATTAAAAATGTAATATGATTACCTATATACGAGTATAAGGGTTCGATGAAATTCATTTTCTCAACTATATAGGTTAGGTACCTATATCTAACGATAAGATGAAACCCGATGATAAGAGGTATTTTCATTTCGGTTGATACGACGCTCAAAGCATCTTCCTTTTCACTCCCGCCCCTTCTTCCCCTCTTCCGAGTCTAATCGTTCAATTTGGGGTATAAATGATCGTAAGTATACCATTTCGTAAGGGTAAATGTTCGATAATTCGGTGGTTCTCTTGAAAATCTATACAGAATCTTGTTCGAGGGATCGTGCGACGAACGATCGTGACGTCTTTTTCATTTACAGAAAAAAAAAAACTATTCAATTTCGTAGGTAATTTTTCGGTAAATTGTTTCCAAAAATTAAAAATAACACGTACCATAGGTACGTTTTGTCATTTTGATGAAAATTTTTTCGCCAACGACGACGAAAGAATATTACGTATATTAAGTTGACGTCATATTATACGCGTTCGCCGCACTGAAACAAGATCTCAGACTCAGATAATATTATAAGAGGCTCGATGAAAATTGAAAATTGAATATAATTATGTATAAATGCGATATCGATAACGCGCCGATACCCGCACTCCACGTATAATACCAAACGTTAAATTCTAAGGGTACTTACCTATATACTCGAGTAGACTATGTAATAACGTCGCTCATCATCCACTTCCAGTTCCACCGATTATTATCGAATATGCAAAAAATTCTTCCTGTACTTCTTCTCCTCCTTTTTTTTTTTCTTATATTCGACTATTTTTCATCTCCTATACATGGTACATATAACAAAATTTTTATGAGTTTTTTTTTTTTTTTTTTTTATCAAAAATCTGTTACGATTTTTTTTTTTAGATTGAATTTTTTCACAATTTATATGAAAAAACGTGTACTAACTAACGACTATATGCAGTGTTATTGTTATCATTATAATTAGCGTACCTAATATTTATATGACTATTGTTACTGTAATACTACAATTTGTTTTTTTTTTTTTTTTTCATTTTTTATTTTATATATTTACGGTCGAATTATTAATACGTACATAGTTGATAAAAATAGTTATTTGTACCTATTTGAAAAATGCGCTTAACAAATCGGTGCTCACTTATTGATAAGGATAAAAAGTATAGCATATTCGGATACCTCGTCTGACGCGTACATGTAATGTTAGAAGTTGAATTCGTTCGACATTAATAGAAAAATTCTACAGTCGAATATGCTATACTAAATTCACACCAACGTATCTAGGTAAACGTAGGTACATTAATTTTGAAGACCGATTTATGACAACATTAGAAAAAAAATAATAATAACTGCTGAAGCGCACCTTTCCGAATTTTCAATGGCATCGTCGCCAGTTATTTCGAACATGATACGAGAACTTTGATTTTTTTTAAAAAATATAAATATTGAAAATAAATTTTTTTTAAAAAGCTAAACCCTGAGAAAATGGCTACGTACGAAAGATAATTCTCGACGTTATTTTTCAGAAAGAAAAAGCACGAAATTTTTTCAAATTTTACAATATTTTGAACAGATGCAAATTCAAGAAAAATAATTCAGTTCGATACTTCTGAAAAAAAATAATAAAATTTCGATTCTCCTTAAATAGGCCGAAACAATTCAAAATAAAATTCAATACACTAATTTTGTACGAAAAAATAATGATAATAAACAAACAAAATTATCTAGCTTACGACAAATGGACAATCAACGATGAAAAAGAAACCATGCAATAATTTTTATAACATATTTTGTATAAGATTTTTAGCATATAAATAGAAGACACGATTTATTTGATTGATTTTGAAAAAATTCGCGACGATGTATAGTATTTGAAAAAAAAAAAAATCGCTATCGAATCGTATTCTTGAATCTCGTTCGAATTATTACGACGATAATTTTCGATCAATTTAACGATAAAAATCGATTGTATTAATTTTAACGAGAAAAAAAAAACGTGGAAAGTGCTTTTCCAGTCGTCATGTGATACTTCGCTTAAATATAATATTTTTAAAGTAGTCTATCCATAATGCGTTTATTTAATAATTTTTTTTCCCAAGTTTCTGTTATTGTTATGAATTAAGAAAAAAAATAAAATAAAAACAATTTTAAACGAATAATAGATAAACTGAATGCTGCGTGATTCTCGATTAACGCTGAGCTATAAAAAGAAACCGATCGCGCCACGTACGAAAAAAAAAAATGAGAAATTAAATAAATCGCGTACAATAAACCTCGTTACATTACAGAGAAACGTGTAATATATAAATTATATATGGACCAACAGTACGTACGTACAAACAAAGTATCGATTGCCCAGCCTCATCTTCTTCGAGTATAGTTCGTTTAAAATTTAGCCTAATTCGTTAGGTACATATTTTGTTTAAAAGCTTCGTAACAATAGACTGGTCTGTCTATTCGTTAATTATTCCTAATAAAAAACAAACCGTATTAGTTTTTATATAGGTACCTAACTCGATTTTTTCACGTTTCTCAACGAACTGCGGCTTTTCACTTTTGTATTTTGTCAAGGCGAATGATTATAAATGTACTCCGCGAGGAAATTTTACGTTAATTCATTTTAATATTACAACGATAGATGAACCGAAATGTGAGAATTTTGTTATTTATACACGATACAAATATGACCAGCGCAATTTTACTTTTGAAATATCAAATCGAAATAGGCGTAAAGCTTACAAACATGTTTGCTAATGAAGGAAACGAAATTTTTGGCGGTGTTTTCATTACCTATTATAATATTGTTTAGATATATCATCATCGTAAACGTTAATGTATGATTAATTTTATAATTTATTATTATAATAATTATAATCGTTGTTGTTGTTATTATCACCATTAGGTACTTAACTTTATAGCGTTGTTATCGCGTTGCATAAAAAATTTTTATATTATGTATCTACTATTGATTTTTGTACGAAACGATAATAAAAACATCTGACACGTAATGTCCGAATATCGATACTTATTTCTTCTCTTTTTTTGCCATTATTCGCAGCTGTCAAGTTGCTTTGAAATCGCGTCGAGTTAAGAGCCCTAAATGATTGAACACGTTACTGCATCGACATCGCAGAGATAGAACACGAGTACCTTTACCAACACAACATGGTACAACGAACTGTTGAGTTACCGTAACGCAATACCGTCACCGATGTCGTTGAAAAAATTAGCACGCCTATCTAACTAAAATTCAAACGGGCAATAAAAAAACTTGAAATATTTATTTAAATTTGCCATTAAAAAAAAAAAAAAAAAAAAAAAATCACTCGAGAAACACCTCTAAATAAACATCTTAAATGGTATAGAACTATAGAATAAAAATTACAAAATGACCTGTGACGACGTGGCGTTCTTCTCTTGCTCCGCTCTGAGCTTCTCTCTGGCCAATCTACGTTCCTCAGCTAAAAGTCTATTACGAATCATTCGCTCTCTTTGTTCATCAGTCAACGTCTATAATAACAATGCACGTACGATTTTTCACTTTCAACATCACATCGAGAATTAAGTTTTGAAAAAAAACCATACAACTTACGATTGATTGACTTTGTGGCGGTTGTGATAATACGACGTTGGAAACCGCATTCGACTGTTGGTTCAGCACAGCGTTGAACGGATCGTCTGCGTCGTTTACCGGATCGTCTAAATCTTGTACATCGTTTTCATTTCGTTCTCTAATATCTTCGTCCACCATATCTAATCTTATTCTTTTCACGTAATTCTAAAACGATTTCGACGCATCGGATAGAACGCGAAGTTGCGGTAAAATGAACAAAAATTATACCGATAATGCTTACAGAAACTTGGCCTTTATGTCCTAATTTTTCAATCCTAGCGAGAGTATCGTCGAATGTGAATTTAGGAAACAAACGATGAGTCCACTGTTCTAAGCGCAACATAATAGCATCCAAGTCTTCTTTTTCGTGCCCTTTGCCTTTGAACCGAACGTCTTTGAACCAATCTTTCAATATGATAAGACCTCTGGGACCTCTCAATCTGCAGTAAGCAAAAAACAAAACTTGATGTTTTAGCACAGTCTCCATAAGATTATGTAGGTCGAATGTTTGATAACCTGTTCAGTTTACCTATCAGCGTCCAATTTCGGTTGCGGGTTCTTAACAACGCGTTTTTTCTTCGGTTCAACTTTCACCGCTGGCGGTGCTTCAACGGCTTCTGAAATAATGACCAGAAAATGATAACAACAAGATCACTTCACACACGTGAAACTGTTCAAACTAAAACTCGACTACCGTACCTTCGTCGGGATTGACATTTTCCGCCGGCGGTGAATCTGGATTGTCAACGTTGTAGCTGTTGTCACTGGCAAACCCGTCATCATCCTCCATTGTAGAAAGAATCACTAGTCGGCAGAACTTGACTTGCTTTCAGCGTTGTTGGTATTCGCCTGACGAGCCGAGTCTTCGGCGTTGAGCCTTTGCAAATAACTACAAAGTAAATTTTTATTAAGCTTGTCGGTCAAAGTTAAATCTTGTTGCAAAGACTGCAGAGTTTGATTAGCAGGATTAGATCCTTCCGTTGATGAAGTGTTTGTAATAGAGTCGGGATTAACGTTCTTGTTGATGGAATACGTATCGGGCATGTTTTGTACTTTTTCGCTACGAAAACCGAACACGAGCGAAATGAAATTATAGGTATGCATAATCGAATGATTTGAATGTTGAATCTCGTCCACTTACTTGATAGATGATTAGATGAATTAAACTTCCGCGAAATTCGCAAATACAAACAAAATGGACTAAGTTAGACAAAAACACGCTACCAATTACACTTTTCAACACGAATTCTATACGAATACGAAACTTTGACTGTCAGAAAACAGAAATGAAATCTGAAATTAGTGACACATTAGTCATCTCATATCTTTTGCTGCTTTGCCGCCTCGACTTGAAAATTTAGCGCGATGGATGGTAAGACCACAACGCATGCGCAGAACGAGCTAAACGCAAGTTTACAAGGTTAAAACAACAATCAAGGTAGGAAGTTTTGTGATAAACATGCAAAACGCACCGAAAGTCAATTGGAATTGGACCAACTTCTTCATTATTTCATTTTTTTTTTCGCGTCTGCAAGTTTTGATGTAATGAAGTATTCATTTTGCATCGCCTCAAATGTCAGATTTCACCGCTTAATGTATTTTTCCAGGATCACACAACATAAGTAACCATTTTAAAAATTGCAGAACTACAAAAAAGTTGAGGACCGTACAGAAGAAAAGAAAATATTCTGCTGGCTAACCGTTAACCCTGCCGCAGAAATGAGTAAATGACTCTCAAAAAAAAAACGCAACGAGTATTATTTTACAAACAAAAACAAATGTACACAATGACAGTGACGTTCAAATACTTATACGAAAGTGATTCAACGAATCACAAAGTAAGTCATCAGAAAAGTCATATAAAAATGCTATTGTACAGTACAAATCAACAAATCAATAATTACCTATGTTGCAAGGTTAGAAAACTTTAAAATTTATAGAAGATAAGAGCACCCAAGTGCGTTGATTTTAAAGGGGAGGGAATGAAGGAGGAGGAGGCCTCAAATGCCTGTGAATTGAGGCATGAGGTGGAGGATGATGCCGCAGCTGGGGCGGCGGTCCCGGTCTAACCGGAGGAGGCCAACGCAAGGCCATGCTAAATCGCATGAGATCTGCTCCTCGTATCATCAACGGAGCCGCAGTTGGATGACGAATTACAGTAGACTGACTTTTCAAAGCCGCACGTCCGGATGGTTTCGTCGATAGTAAAGGATGATGCCAAGAGCTGAGCACACCTAAAATAATAAAAATTTATAGTTAGGTAGTCAAATACTTCGACACGTTTTGTACGAGAGATACTTACCTCGAGTAGGTCTGAACGATGAATGAAAATGGGCAGCAGCTGCAGCGCTGGTTCTATCTTGCAAAAATGAATGCAAACGATTTCTAGCATTACCGCTAATATCGGCAAGTTGATGCTTATTGGTAATCCGATTGTAACCGGTTGAAGCAGCTTGCTGATTATGTTTCTCTAATGCTATAAAATCGTCAACGTGAAGGGAAGGAGCTCGCGATGAGTTCGGTATACGAGAACGGAACGCGTCATTACGATGTGGTCCGGAAATTGGTCTAATGAAAGTGCGAGGTTTGGCAGGTTTGATGGCTGTTCAAAACGATAAGAAAAAGAATAAAATTAACAACCTAATATTTGTTGAAAATACACAAATGTGTTCGAATTTGAATAGAGTACAACTATGCATAATTATAAATACTGAAACGTCAAGTCGGAAACGTAGATTCTTACCCAAAACGGCGGGTATCGGTTTGTTCTCCAATTCTTCGGATACTTCAGTTGAATCTTTCTTCGTTAAATCATGATGGGCGGATTCTCTATGACCTAATTTTTCCAACTCCGCTTCCAAGTTGAAATTTGGGATTAATGTACCGACTACATCTTCTAAATTACAAACCACCTGTGGAGAAGAAACAATCGTCACGTTATTCTATCACCATGTTCTTTCAAGACAGGAAATAACTGAACTGGACGTACCTGTTCGGCGTCGTGATCGATATCATCAAGCGGAGCCACCGATAACCAATACGCCACACTGAGTCTTTCGTCTTCTACATCTCCAACAACGAAAACAGGTCTAGATTGAAATTGGGTTAATAAAGGTTCCGGTAGATCGAGGATCAATTCAATAGCAGCGTTTTCCGAACTATCTGTATTCGGCGCATTATTTAACGAACTAATAAACGCAGTCAAATTGGTTCTCATCGACTGGAATATATCTTCTTCGTTATTCGCAGCCGAGCACTCGACCAGCAGAGCATCCAACTGCTCTAGAACGTGTTTCTCATCGGGCACTTCTTTTTCCGCGTCGTTATTGTAATTCCACTTGAGCAATTTGGCCAGTTCCACGTAACTAATGGACAGCGTTCTTAAATTGAGACCGTTTTCTTGCGGAGGTATCTCTCTCGCGGCGCATTCTTTCAGTAAATCCAAAAAATTGGACAGACAACTCAGGCAATCGGCGTTTTCCTTGTTCCATTCGTTAGTCAATTTTTGCGCCACGTTATACAACGTGTTTGGATACTCGGATAAACAAACTTTCAAGCGATACATTCCATAGTCGTATTCGGTTAACGTAATACATGTCCTCAGAGCGACGGCAATCGAAGAAAACGCGTTAGTCTGGTTCTCGATATGTTTGGTTAACGCTTCGCATAACATTCGGAATAAATTCTTAGGTGGTAGCGAATTAGACAGATACGTTTCTACAGAAACAGTTGAACTAGGCGGCGGGTACAGGGATACTTCGATATCGCATAACGCCTGAATCATCGACAGCATACATTCTTGGCCTTGCACGTGGTACACGTTATCCGCACACGTCGTCGTCAAGTAGTTTAAAATGGTCGTCCAAAATTCAGCGAACATCTCGTCTCCTTTGCCGGGAGCTGTCGTTATTTGGATAACGCTCATCTTCAACGCCGAATGATTCAACATGCACGCCAACATATTGAGCAACCTTACCGCTTTACTGCTGAGCTTTTCGCCGCCAGATATCTCATTCCATAAGCTGATCAGCACGCTACGGCTAACCGTGAGCGCACTAGGTGGTCCTAAGTCGGCAAGTTGTACGCAAACCCTTTTAAGAACTTGCAACAAAGGCTGATAGCTGCTGTAACATGAGGTTACCAAAAACTCTTGCAGTTGACCGTTCAACGGAAGCAAATGAGCGGACCATAATTTACGCGAATTCGTAGCTAGCACGACTTCGGATTCGGTTAAAGGCGTTTTCGTTTGGATGGGAAAAGGCAAAGGTAACAATTCCGAGATTAGTGATAAGCAAGGTAGGAAAGTTTCCGGCAAGCTTGTCGCGTATTTTAATACTTCGGACATCATCAGCGTCCATACGCTTTTGTTCAACGAACGAGAATCGTTCAGAGGTTCGATTGCGACGGTTTGCGTGTACGATAATAACGTTTCTACAATTTCTTTCATCGTTTCCACCGCCTCCAAATGGATCAACGACGTTTGAGTGATGTAAAACATTAGACAATAGGTTTTTAGTAGAGCCGGTACGGCGGTTAGATCTTTAAATTCGACATCTCTGCACTTGACAACGTATTCGATCAAAGCCCTGACCAACTGAACGGCCGGTAAGGCTAACGATATCATGGCCGAGCCTTCTTTGCCGGCCAACGTGTACGCGTGCAGGTGCGGTCTTTCGTAATGGTTACATATTTTATTCAGGATCGACGTCAAATAGGTGAGTCCTTCTTGCGAAAATAACTGAATCAAGACGAATTTGTACTTGAGCTCGGTACACTCTTCCTCATCCAGATACTTGGAATTGGGCAGAGCCAAATGTCTGAGTAACCTAACGGCGGTAATCAACTCTCCCGGATACAGTACAGCTTTCTCTGTGTGTTTTTTCAAGTAATCGCATAGATCGGTGATGTCGTTGTACGAAAAACAACTCTCATTTCTGACCGGATTCAGCCACGACGAATTATTCGAGTCAGACTGCCAACTACCCACTTCGATCAGATCGCTTCTGTGACGTTCCAAAAACGTAATATTATCCGAAGACCGAATCACCATCCACATTAAATCCGTAATGAACGCTTTACCGGGTGATTTGCGACGTTCGCGGCCGCTGCTTCTGCTACACTGTACCGCTTTCAAGAACGGTTTGATGAGATCGCCGCGACTTAGTGCGTGCGTTACGGCGTGTTTTCCCAGCACCGTGAATGTCAAATGAAACAGGGACGAAAGCGTATCCAGTAATTGGGTGTTATCGATATCTGTCGTCTGTTCTACGCGCCATTTGTACTGGAAACTATCAGCCAAATTGAGAACATAAAGCGTATGCGCCATGTGAAGACCCAATTGTGGCGAAATGGAATACTGATCGTCGGCCGAAGAGCATAGCATTCTCAGAATACGATTTGTGGCGATCGGTTGACTGGCCAGGTATAGCATACCTTCTTCGGTGTCCAATAATTCGGCCAACGTTTCCAAAATACAAGAAACTACCGCCGGATAGGCGACTAGCTCGGGAATAGCGATGACGGATAAAATCAAATCGAGAAAATGGAAATGCTGGAAGTAAGAGTACACGGCGAAGCAAGCTTCGGTCGCGTTTATAGGAAACTCGAACCGGGAACAAACGGGAAGTAGTCGCACAGGCTGGCATATGAGCACGGGAGCTTCGCGCAGATATCGTAATGTTTCTTCTAAGAACATACTCAGATTTTCGACGTCATCGACGGTCAATCGATTAGATTTCGCATCGTTGTTCACCGTCACAATCGAATATATACACTCCAACACCTCGTAAAGGTGCAGTTTGCGGAAGATATTCGTTAAAGAATAACGTACTCGGGCCAGTCGAGTATTACGGAACACCTTTATCAGCCTTTGGTAGCCATTTTGAGGGTAACGGACGGTATCTTCAGGCGTGCCGAGGAACAATTCGACCGATGTGCCATAATTTAACGATATGTCCAGAGCTTTAAGTATGGCTAGTTTCACAGATAGGGCGATATGTTCTTTTTCGTATAAATCGAGCAGCTTATGTTGCAAATTAGTATCTTTGATTAGCTGAACGGTGATATCTTCGCCGCAACGACATACACTCTCGGCTAATCTGATGCCAGCTTTTAGATGGCGTACTTTGAAGACTGGTTTCGATTGATTGTACGCTTTATCGAAATCCAAGCCGATGTTGACTAAATTTGTAAGAGCGGATAGTGCTCCTAAGAAATCAAAAGAGAGAAAATTCAAAATTAATACTCAAACAACGAATAAATTTAATACTACGAGGATCAAAATAATTATTGCACTTACTTGATTTGTCTTCGATGAAGATGAGCGAATTTTTAACTAAAGGTATCAGCATCTCAACCTGAGTTACCCATTCGTCTGAAATATCATCGTCCAATTTCGATTGAACATTCGATAATAACGAGTTGAATTTTTCAAGCTGCGCTCCATACAACGGAGTTGCCCGTTGATCGAATATTTTCCGTTGCAGTAAGTCCCACTCGTAATCGGTAATATACGGACTTTTCTTGCTCTATAATACCAAAAACTTAAAGCTGTACACCTGAACTTGAAAAACAAAAATTGCAAAAGAGAAGGAAAAATCTTACCAATAAAGGTTGAACTTCGTACACAAATGGGTTAAATATTTTACTAGGTTCGTCGACTAAATCATTCGGATCGAATTCAAAGTCCTGTAAAATAAGAAATGAGAAGCCAACGTTATTGACTCACGAAGCGAATCCTGAAATAAATATTTTACAAATAAGTACCTGAAGATCAACCTCTTCTTCACTTTCGATATCACTCGATCCACTCAAAATTGGTTCAAATTGATCCATATCTAAGCTATCTTCTTGAACAGAGGGAGTAAGCGTTTCGTTAGGTGGCATATCGTTGATGTTATCGGTAATCGTTACATTTGCATGAACAGGAGATCCGGGCGAATTTTCAGCTTCTGAAATTTCTTCTTCAGAAATTAATTCTACGTCTTCCGGAGCTAACGAAGGAGCAACGAAGGTTGCTGCTGGTGCCACTGAAAAAAACAAAAACAAACAAGTTTCAAAACTGATTCAAAATTGAAATTTTTTTAAATGCCAACGTGATTATACGTATTTACCTGATGGTATTTCTTTTTGAGTCGTCTTGGGTGAAACAGGTTCTGGAGTTTTGTCTCGTTTCTCGGGCGTAGCTACGAGTTCCGGTTCTCTTTCTGGTTCATCGTGGCGAGGCTTCTTTTTAGAATCCGTTTTTGATTTTGATTTTGACTTCGAAGGAGATCTGTGAGCTCGCTTCGGTTTCACTTTTTTATCTTCGTGTTTCTTATGGTCATGATGTTCGCTACTTCTATCCGTTGATTCATCCCCGCTACACCTTCGTTTCGTCACTTTTACAGGTTCCGGACTACGTTTGGGCCTATAACAAACGAATGTGTGATTAGACTACACGTATTACACTAAATATTAACGTGTAATCGATGCGGAAAATTGCAACAGCAGGTACTCACTTCTGTATCGGCGTTTTATCTTCTTTAGGTTCCTCTTTGATTTCTTTGATTTCTTTAATTTCTTTGATTTCTTCTTTCTCTCGACGAACTTCCTTCTCTTCATTCTTTTCCGGTTGCCATGGCGTTTTGGTTTCTTCGAAAGGTATATCTTTTACGTCATATTCTGGAGCGGCTTCTTTGTGATAAACCTAAAACGAAAAGTACAATTTCATTAAAAACTTACTCATTTCCGTTTTTTTTTCTACCACTTGAGTATAATTATGGTGAAATTTTACCTGAGCGTGTTGCTGAACCCATTCGGCGGTCTTATGTTCGGAAATGACACGTGGCGTTGGAGTCTCCACAGCGGAAGCGGGAGGAGTATTCTGAGACACGAGGTTTAATTGGGTTGGTCTAGTTTTCGTTATAAAACCATACACCGCTAATGTAACCGTAGTATACCATCCGCGTAATATTAAACCATCCGTTGGTATTTGCTAAATAAACACGCGACCAAGTTAAACATTGCAAAACTTACATAACTTTATGAACGTCGTTTTGTTTACTTTATTCTTGCAAACATGATGAATAGGTCCGTTTTGATTGTATTCTAAAACGCCGAGATTTTGAAAAGTCGACGCGCCTTGAGTACTCAGATCGTTGACGAAAAATTCGACGGAAAACTCTGAAGGATTAGTAGCACTGTCAACAGGTAATGAATTAAATAATTATTGACCAGTATGAACACTTTTATCAACTGTTAGAGCTACAAGTGTAGACGAACTTACCCTAATCGTACACCACCTGGGAAATCTGCTTGCACTCGAGCTCCGAGAGGTATAATTCTGATTTCAGTCACATACACCGGATTTGTAAACTGAACTAGATCTAAATTCAATTCCTATTGCCAGAATGGATTGGAATGTTATTACACGAATATCACTTACTACCGCTATGAATGATAAATCCACATACTTTTGTGCTTCCATGTGAAAACGTATCGAAAAACAGTAACTCTGGATACTCTGCCATCTTATCGAGTTGATCTTCGGCATGCTAAATATATTTTAATAAACCGAAATAAACTGATATGGGTTCGAAAATGAATGGAGTTGGTTTGTACGAAATCGGTCGGACTTATCAGCGGAGGATTATTACAAAACGATAACTTTATACAAAAATGTTGAAACTTTCTATTGAAATCATTTATATTTCTTTAAAAACAAAGAAATGATCAAATTATTTTAAATTACCGGGGTTTGGTTTTCGATGAATTTTTTCAAAAATTCATGACGGTACAGAAAGAAAGCAGCGTCTATTATTTAAAACTTGCACCTTGAATTCATTGAACTAGCACATTGGCCAATGTTGCCAGCAGAGTTGCAGATTGCAGATTTTGGTTGGTCTTACAGATAATAACGTTGTGACGTCACTTGAAGGCACTGAAATTTTGAAAGTTGAAGTTGAGTTGAAGCTAACTTGAAACTTAAAACTTTGATGATACTTTTCTATTTAAATACTTGAATTCTTCGTTCCTGTTTTCCTGTTTTCTTCCGAGTAATTTTTAAAAAATTTTCAGCGAACGATGTACATTTTGAAATAACGAAAACGCATGAAAACAAGTCAAAATATTTCAAACTCTCAGTCTTCACAAAAAATGTTTGATTTACTGAATCAAAAATTATATAAAAATTATCTATCGCATACCATAATAAAAAAAAATTACACGAATCATCCTATAAAAATATATAAGAAAACAAACAATTTTACAAAAAAATAAAAACAAATGGATCAATTTAGATTCGACGAATCGAATCAAAGTTAGATCGCACCAGTACAAGATCTTTCAGTAGTCGACTTTCGACGCTGTTGTTATTTACACTAGAAATGAATTTTAATTGCGAAGTAAATACATCCAAAAATGCGTTATTCGGAGGAACAGTTAACACAATCTGCGATAGTTTATAGACCTCTTTATAAAGGTATTTTTTTTCTTGCCAAAACATAGGAACATCTTCTATTTCAAGCAAGGGTTCGGAATCTTTGAAAGTTTTTAAAGCGAGTTGAATACTGGTTGTTTTTTTTGGTTGTTTAACTGGAGTTTTCACCATTGACTTGACGTATTGAAAAAGGTCGTCGTCTTCGTCATCTTCAGGATGTTCCATTTTTACATCACACGATACAATATCATCTGCTTCTGTAACGTGCACGTGAATGTGTGATGTTGAATAAAACGCAATAAATAGGAAATCAAACAAAAGCAAACATACCATCGTCTGTCGAACTTGAAGGCTGTAAGGTCATCATACGTTCATATGTTTCAACTAAATGAGCAAGTACTTCTTCGTGGTCACTACGGTTGAGAGTGTTTTTGAAACGGGGATCCAAAAATAGGCATGCTTTGAACGTAACGTTATTGAATAACCAACTTTTTCGCTTATCCATATTTTTACACAATCGCAGCGAAAATTCGGTGCCTAAAACGGTACAATTTCAACGTATTATTAGAGTTTTTGAAGAAAACTAATAACAGATGATTATTAAGACGATCTTACCTATTTTCTTAGTCTTTAAAAAAGTCGTTATCCATATTTTGTAGAATTCACTTATTGACACATTTTTCAAATTTAAACGAATAACAGCCACCTTCAGTGGTTTCAAAGAATCCACCATATCCATCACAAGGTTCCATTCTGCCAGAGGAATGGCAATATCAGGTACAGAAGCTGACAACTGATCGAGGTAAGGCTTCAATTCTACAAATCTTTGTAACATGTCGTACGATGAAAGCAATCTGTTTAAACAGATGAAAAATCAAGTCAATCGCATCGTATGACGTAGGTTACGTAAGTAGGTATTGTTCAATATATTTTCACCTGAATTTACTATCGATAATTGGTTTCTTCTTACACCGATAGGATTTCAATTGACGTAAATAAGTTGGCGATCTCAATTTCTTCACAATATTCCTAATTTTTTTCAACAAAGAATTAATTTCTGCGGTTTCGGCGAACGTATCCAGAATGGTTAATTGAAAAACATGAGTCAAGTTTTTGCCAGCTGCAAAATATTTGTAATTTAGTACTAAATATGCAGAGAAAATTCAAAATTCAAGAATGACAATTTTAAATTACTCACTGACGATGTGCTTTTCTGTTGACCAACATGCGATAACTTCTTCAACAAGTTTTTCCGTAATCTCGTCACTCGTAACTTCGCCATCGTTTTCGATTTCGTTAACTTCTTCTTGATCTGGGTCGTATTCGGTTTCTTCGACTTCAAATATATCAAAATCCGAATCGTAATCGTCAAAGTCGGAATATTCTTTCGAGGTGGTAGGCGCACTTGAGGCACTGGTGGTGGTATAAGTAGATGGTTCTTTGGAATGGTCACTTTCTTCGGTCGTTACAGCAGTTTTCGATGTTTGAGAACAATTTGTAACAACGATGTGGTAAATTTGATGCATATATACTCCATATTCGACCAAAACATTCAGGATTTCTTCTTTCAAGACATCTTTAGTATGATCATTTGGCAAATCAATCAATGCCAGGTGAAATACCAAACTTTTGCATGATTTTCGTAGATGTGCACCGATATTGTACACGTGTCTTTTGTCAACGACAGCGCAGTCGATTCTCAAACAAATTAATTTATTCTTGAGCGTCTCGATAATAGAGCTTCGAATTGACTCGGCTTTGATTTTGATTAATTTTTGAATTTTTTGGCGAGTCACAGGCGATTTTCCGATGGTGGTGTGTTCGGACGCGTTATAAGCCAACGCAGCGAGCTTCTTGAATCCGCTTTCTTCGACGATACTGAATGGAAACCCATTGACGGTGACCATTTCGATGATAGCGTCTTCTATGTCGCTAACTTTGGTCGTTTTGCTTTCTTTTTCCGTCGAAGAAGTCAAAATCTTGCGTTTTTTCTCAGGCTGCGGTTGAACTTCTTCAGATTCGTATTCGATAACTTGTGAATGTATCATTGATAGGTCGACGTTAACAAAATGAGGCGTTGTATTGACGGCCGATGTATCGGACTCCGATAAAGTGAGCATTTGAGTTTTATCATTCCAATAGTTTGCCCATTCGTCTTCGTGCCATGTTTTCACGTGTTTTTCTAGATTTCCGGCGTGCCTACCCTATAAACAACGGATTCGGTGCGAATAGGAATAAAACAGTCAAATAGGATGAAATTTTGATGCAAATAACGTATTCAGTTATTATTTTTACCTTTATTGCAGCATTACAAACGTATCCTGCTTTATTTATCAATTGACAAACCGACCTATTCACATCATAAATGAAATAGTCGTGGATTCTTGACGTGACTCGACGTGGCATTGTGAATACGTACCTGTAAATAAAATCAAAAAGGTTTCATGTTATAAAACTATCAATTCAATATATTTCCAAACGGGTCTATCGGTACGAAAAAGATTATAAATCAGCAAATAACAAGTCGAGTCAGCAAAAATTGAGGAAGTTGGCACCCCCCGAAAGTAGGTAAGTATGTTTATCGAAGTTTTTAAAAGTTTAACTGAATACTGGAAGAAAATTCAAATAAACATCCGCTGTTCAGTTCATTGTTAGCAAAAAATTAATGAGGGGTCAGTCAACATATTGTCTTTTTGTTAGGCGAAGGGACGAAATAAAATTAAGTAGGAATAGGTATGGAAGAGAGGCATCGCTTCTAACAAAATTGGGGAAAAAATTCTCAAAAAGGAGGTAGAAGACGATCCGGGTTGATTTCATCATACGTAATCACACCCAACTCTCTCAAGATTTCAATTTTATAGGAATGATTAGGGCAAATTTGAGATGGAAACAGTAAAACACCTTGATATTTCGGTATGGTACTTTCTGCATGAATAATTATTATTAATCGTAGCAGCAGCCATTACAGATTACTGATTTGCGGTAGCGTCTGAACCAAGTCTGAACGTTTGAAGTTGAAAGTCAAGTATATTATGTACTCCTGTTTCACAATAATATTACATCGAGAACATAATAATTCAGTAGTACTACAATATTACCTTTCTTCAATGCGACGATTTTGTTAAATTTCGTTTTCAATTACGTTATTAACGTTAATAATAACAAGAACTAGAACTCAAAACATAACATGAGATACAAAATCACCATTAAAAAGTTACATGGCGTTACGATCTTTTGTTTACGTTTTCGAAAAAATTTCGTTTGGTTTTCGGTATTTTGATTTTCGGTTTACTAGTTCACACAGCTAGTCGCTAGTAGCGCTAGCGCAAACGAACGAATTGAACTTTCTTGATTGAACATCGAATCATCATTATCATTATCAGTTTTTTCACTTCACAGCTTTCATTTTCGTTCATCTGCAATTTTATCATGACAAAAATAACAGTTTTCTTTCAAATTTTGCAAATAAAGATTAATTTACAAGAAAATTTGATTAAAAATAGAGTGATAATTGAACTTTGGCAGAACATGATTTCAAAAAAATACTCTGCTGAGGCCTGAGGCTCTCTTCAATGTATGTCAAATTCAAACGTCTGTGGTAAGTTGTTGAATATTACAATCATACAATACACTTCATCTGCAAAATTTATAAATATTTCAAAAATTTATACTTGTCATAATCTCAAGACGCCAACTCGCATATGTTGTAGATTGCCCCGAGTACTTCAAGTTGGAAATTTATCAACACAAAACCCCAATAATTCGAATTTTAGACTATCACAAATCAATTAAGTATATAGCATTCATTGCCAGCTAAGAGAGAATAACATGCTTCCGGCTCATAAGAAAGTTCAACAATCCAACGTTTCGTCGAAAAAAGTAGTTGTAAGTATACTTTATCGAATTTGCATATCGTCCGACTACTCCATTCTGAAATTAAATGTTAATTCCAGGTGTCATTCGTCGTTCGAGATGAACATGAGCCAAAACACCGAGCCGGTGTTAATTCGCTTCAATACGATTCTAACTTGGACAGATTGTTCTCAGCTGGTCGTGATAGTATCATCAGAACGTGGGATTGCAAAAATATCAACAAACCTTATCTGCAATCTTTGGAACACCACACCGACTGGGTTAACGATATAATATTATGTTGTAATGGAAAGAATCGTAAGTATCTGAGATGTATAAGATTCATTTAATTGCGAAACTGTTCCAAATTTTTCGTTTGTTTTCCCCACCAGTAATCTCAGCCAGCTCCGATACGACGGTAAAGGTATGGAATGCTCATAAAGGATTTTGCATGTCAACGTTACGAACCCATAAAGACTACGTTCGAGCTCTTGCTTACGCCAAAGATCAAGAAAAAGTCGCCTCAGCGGGATTAGATAAAGCAATTTTCTTATGGGATATAAATACATTGACCGCTTTGACAGCTAGCAACAATACAGTCACAAGTGAGCCACTTCTCACCTGCTCATTCATTTCCATGGCGTAGTTGCTGTATTAAAATAATTTGCTTCAATTACAGCTTCGTCACTGCCTGGTAGTAAAAATTCCATTTATAGTTTAGCCATGAATTCGATGGGTACCGTAATTGTTGGAGGAAGCACCGAAAAAGTGCTCAGGGTTTGGGACCCTCGTACCTGTACAAAGACAATGAAATTAATAGGTAAATTTATACCGCCTTTATTCGATATTTTTCAATAGTATCAAACGTCTCATACATAATTCAATGTAATAGGTCACACAGACAACGTTAAAGCGTTAATATTGAGTCGCGACGGTTCTCAGTGCCTGTCCGGTAGTTCAGATGGTACGGTCAAATTGTGGTCGTTAGGACAACAGCAGTGTATGGTGACCATTAGAATTCATAAAGAAGGCGTTTGGGCATTGGCGGTAAATATCTCGTCCGTTGATGCAAAAAATTTAATTCCGAAGTAAATAAATTGAATTTACAAATTATAACAGGCTACAGAAAACTTTTCTCACGTGATATCCGGTGGACGAGATCGGCGTATTTATAAAACTGATCTAAAAAATACTTCGAACTATACTCTAGTTGCGGAAGAACGCAATCCTGTGTTAAAAATTTGTCCTGTGCCCGACTTCTCAGGAATTTGGGTTGCTACCGACGAGTCGAGTATCAATTATTGGGTGAGTAGTTCGATTCTAATCGAGCATCTGTGTAATGTAATTTGATTATCTTTGAAAGTAAATCTATGGCTTTTTGCAGTCACTCAACGATAGATCGGACTGTGATGACATGGATGGCGATTACGACGCCGAAGTCAATATTAAACCTAGAATGATCATTGAAGGCGCTCCAGCTATAAAAAAATACCATATACTTAACGACAAAAGGAATATACTGACGCAAGATTCTGCCGGTAACGTTAGCGTTTACGATGTGCTTCAGGTTGGTAAAATATGATTTTTGTTTGTGTGGTCAGAATCAGAATATTCGATGTAACCGAGTTTGATTTCATTTAGGTGAAGAAAGTTGAAGATTTAGGTAAAGTAGATTTCGACGAACAGGTGAAAGAAAGATTCAAATTAATGTACATTCCGAACTGGTTCAGCGTTGATCTGAAAACCGGCGTAAGTGACTAATAACCGTTCCTCGTTCGCATTAGTTTTCGAATTCGTTTCGGTAACTTGCTATCATATTTTCTGAAATTTCAGTTTTTAACCATTCATTTGGGCCAAGAAGAAAACGATTGTTTTTCAGCTTGGGTGGCTGGAAAAGATGTAGGCGTAGTCAATCCACCAGATCAAAAAGGTACCGTTCATCGGATAGTCAGTTACCCATAGCTAAATTTGAGTACATATTTTGAGCACTCGTAGAAATGTATGTATTTCATTTTCAGTGAATTATGGCTGTTTACTTCTGAAAGCCTTATTTGAGCATTGGCAGTACACTGTGCTCGAAGAAGAAAAGGAAGAAATAAACAAAGAACAAAATAACGGCACTCCTCCTTGTTTAGTTTTAGGAGCTTTGCAAATACCTCAACATACTCCTATCATATTTACGTAAGTGTTCAAAAAAAAAATGTAAAAGCGAGTTGTTTCATAATAACCTGATGACATTTTGTTTGATTACAGGGAAATTGGTAACAGAACGCTGTATCGTGTTACTGTCAAAGACTGCATTGGCCCGTTAGAAACGCTAATTTTGAATGACACTGTACCCGACTGGGTTAGAGAGGTTTTGATTACCAAAAAACCTCCCAAGTTCATCAAAATATCGTTTTATCTTTTACCACCGAATGAATTCGTTTCGAAGAACACCAAACGCGAACGATTGGTCGCCAATGATTTTATACCGGTTCACAAAATTATCGAACACGTTTACGAAAAATTCTGCGGACCGGATCCTTCTCCGGCGGCCAATATGACCGGCGGAAGCGGCGCCGCGTCTACTGTCGAAAGAACCAACAATGCCATAAGTCAGGAGAGTCAAACTTCGTTATTAGATTCTATCGAAATCGTCTGCAATGATCAGGTACAATTTGATACAATGTAATGAAATAATTTTTAAAAATGCGATGAAACTTTCTTATTCAAAACTTCATATTATCATTCCTTACGACAGGTTTTAGATCCCAGTATGGAACTAAGAACAGTTAAATATCACATATGGAAGTCGTCTTCCGATCTAACTCTTCATTATAGAGGAAATAAAGGAAGTTTGAGCTTTATACCGAAGAATTAGGTAGGTAATTTAGTCGACTTTACTCTTTATATTTTATATTTCTGATTATCTACCTACCTACTACCTACTTACTTACGTACGTAGTGGTAGTTTTTCATCTTTTATACTAATCTTTTTCATTTGATTTCATAGAACTTGTTGCCGCACGCCGAGTGAATTGAAAATAGTCTAGGGCGCAATGCCAACTAGTTTTGAACCAAAGACGAAGAAGGCGTGGAGATTTACGTAGCCTTATTACCTTTCTGATGGCAATTGAATTTGTTGTATTGGAAAATGGTTACCGTTTGTGATTTAAGTGAAAAGATGATTCTAGCTGCTCTGTTTAAATATGTACAGGAGCAGACGCGTGTTCTGTTATCGTACTTTTTCAATTCATGTTCAGATCTTCAGTCATCTCTCCTCTCCCTTTCCCTTCCTCCGATCCTCTACCCCAAACTTTCTACTTTAATGTAATGTTAAGTTTTGTAATTCGCACTTTTTTTTGTCTGTCGTGATGTAAGATATTATCGCGTGTAAGAAAATCCTTTTATGTTATATATTTTGTGTAAATATTGTCTTATTTTATAAATACAACGCATTCATTGTTTCATAAGTTCAAATTTTGAAAAACGTACTTCAAAACGTTGACCATTCCAGTGTAAATACATTTTCAAATTAAAAAGTATTCGATTTCAAGTACCAGAATCACAAACATCCGCAACAACAATGAATGTTTTCAAACAACCACGCAACGAAATGAATAAAAAAAAACACAAACGCTACGAACAAAAGACAAAACGATTTTAATTAACTTAAGGTTACGCGAAAAGGAACAAAAATAAAAATGGTAATGAAAGTATAAATTATGTTTTCAAAAGTAAAAATATTCGTACTAACGAAACGATACGAGAAAACAAGAAAAATTACGTCGTTAATTATAATCGAGCAAGAAAATCCTTCTGTAGATTAACAAAGCTATCAAAATCACAATCACGCTGACGGTTATCTTGGAATTTGATATATTCGACAAGGTAGACGATAAAAGATCGTCGTTCAGCGAATTATTAGCCGTAGTTTGAGAGACATTGACAGGTTCACGAGGTAGAGGTAATTCCGAATGCGAGGTTTCATCGATATGCGTAGTACTATTGGGATAACTGAAACTTGAACTTTCTTCAGATACCTCATTTCTTGGTGTAGAATTGATGGGAGTTTCGGATTCGAGGGAGGGTACGTCATCACTGAGTGCTTTGGAATCTGACTCGATGACATCGTTACTCGACATAGCCTGCATGTAGAATCAAGAGTGAAAATTACTCTCTCACTAGACCAGTAGATATATACGAATAAAACGAAATCAATACCTCTTTGGGATCCTCCGGCAGTGAGGAACTCTTTTCGTTTTTGGGGTTCGACAAAAGATCGGTTATTTTACCACATTCCGGACATTTCCATTCCGACGATCTAAATTAAAAACGTAAGTTCTCGATATTATATCAGATTATCCGTCAGATAATAAAGCAGATACGTTAAAAATGAAATACTTTTTCGCTAAAGCTTTTCGCTCATCCGATGAGTAATCCAAAGCGCCCACTGTACCATTACCAGGAGTCGGTAGAAATGCAATCAATGCTAAAAGAGCAGTTCGAACGCACCACGAAGGTTGCCACGTTTCAGGATGATGGCCGGAAATACTCAGGCAAACTTTTTTATTCGTTTCAAATCTGCCGTTAGGCTACGAAAGAGGTACGTGTAAGGAAGCTTCGAAAATCAGCAGACTACTAGACGTGTAGTACGGACAGCTTACTGTTAATAAAATTATGTTCGGAGGTTTCATCGGGTATTCGGAAGGGAAAATGAGTCTGCCATGGTAAACGCCACCTTCGAAGTCTGTCTCGGGTGCCCCTCTGATGGTAAAGTGCCATTCGAAAAGATTATCACCTACGGGAGCAGCGCTATAATCCTCAGTAGGCTCGTTCATTTCGGATGCCTCTCTCATGAGACGTTTCACCGCTGTAATACACCGGATGTTGTTGATTAAATCGATTTCATATACTTACCTAAGTGATTATCAGCGAACTATACGTACCAGGGCTCTTAATGTTGTATTGATTTTCGAAATTCATACTGTACGTGTACACACGATGATAACTTATTACAAAAATTATCTTCTATTCATTCCAAACACAAATTGTAATATAATTGATATGAATTTACGTTGGTTGTTGGTATAATTGGACCACTCCCCTTATTTACGGAAATATGCATAGGAAGGTGCAGCCAGCTGACAAACTTTTATTCAAATAAACGGAGACGAAGGTGGAAATTTTCAACTTTTAAATGAGGCATAAATAATTTTCTTGAGAAAAGTGCACTTTTTTCTACCTACGAAAAGCAATTACGACTCGTACTAGAATGTGAATACACATGGAATACACAGATCTACAATGCTTAAAGCAAGTTCACAAAAAAACTATGCGCCACGAATATTTTATGATGATTGGAAATTTCAGCAGCTTAATCCCTTATCAAACATTTATTCTTATAACCGATAGCTCCTTTTTGAAAAATCTTCAAATTATTTTTATTTTTAGAAGTCCATAAATAATTGATGACACCTAGATGAATAATAACAAATCCTTATCGTGATTAATACCCCGGACCGGTTCGGACCAAACTTTTTTAATGATTAGCTCAAAGCGCCAACATACTCATTTTATAAGTGGATTGCGAAATCGACGAAAATGACATAAAATATTCAAATTCAGAGTTATTAAAAACGAATTACGATTACGAATATAAAAATAATCGTAATCTTTATCAATTTTGAATTACCCTAATCAAAATAATCAGAAAGGAATTCCCAGGAATTCCCAAAGTTTCCAAAAAATAAACAAGAAACCGGTTATTAGATTTTGAGGTAAATTATGGGGGGAAATTCATGATAGAGTTTTTAATTAATTTTCAACAACTTTTTAAAAAATCATACAAAGTGAAAATTTTTCACGCAATAAATAATCATTAAAAATTGCTGAATTTCTTTTTACCAAACAATATAGCGAAATAAATTGAAAAATCATTTCATTCAACTTCTGTCGTTTCGAGCATTCGTAACGAAATCAAGAATTCACGAAAAACAAAACAATGAAGAAGGAAAAGAATTTGGCGTGGTGAGTTACGATTGGCGGAAGCAACTGGCCAATAGTGCGATTCCATTTGGCTTGGAACAGAATTTGTCGGAAGGTGATTTGACTGCGAAAAAATAATAATTGCGGTATTCGTTTGTACGTCGAGTGTGAATCGTAACATTATAGTCGGGAGCCGGTTACTTTAATTGTGTGTTAAGATATACTTATTTTAAGAACAAAATGTATCTATTATTTAATCTATTCGCCGTTTTGTTTATATGTTCTGTGGTAAAATCGGAAGTCTATTTCGAAGAACGATTCCCAGACGGTAAGAATACTTCTTTCACAACTTGTCGCTTTCTATCCCACATTCGCGCACTCCAAAGGTTTCTGATACTATGCCAAAAAAACGCTTAAATCGTTTATAAATAAGTTGTATGTAACTTGTAACGATGAACGAACTTTTATTTTATATCACGAAGGCAAAATTCGGCTCAAATTTTGCTTAATTATATCCACGTAAGATACACGTAAGCTAACTGGAGTCGCGCATTCATCTTTATCAGTAGTCGAGTACTTGGCGAACGTTTGCGTAATGAATTTAAGTCGATTGCACATCATTTTACAGATTCGTGGGAAGAAAACTGGGTCTATTCGGAATACCCGGGCAAAGAATTCGGTAAATTTAAATTGACGTCTGGAAAATTCTTCAACGATGCCGAAAAAGACAAAGGTAATGCGACGTTGGCCGGATAACACACCGTAATTGCGAACAAGTATTACAATTTTGTATTTTAATCAGGTATTCAAACGTCGGAAGATGCAAAATTCTACGCCATTTCGAGAAAATTCCCTCCTTTCTCGAACAAGGGTAAAGATCTCGTTATTCAGTTTACTGTCAAACACGAACAAGGCATCGACTGCGGTGGCGGTTACGTTAAAATCTTCGATTGCAGCTTGGACCAAAAACAAATGCACGGAGAGTCTCCTTACTCGATCATGTTCGGTGAGTAAAACTGGAAACCGGCATATCGCCAACTATTTGTCACTTGTTGGGGCGTAAATTTGAAAATATAATCCTTTCGCATGGTATAGGACCTGATATTTGCGGACCCGGCACGAAAAAAGTCCACGTCATTTTCAGTTACAAAGGAAAGAATCTTTTAATTAATAAAGATATCAGATGTAAGGATGACGTATTCACTCACTTGTACACTTTAATCTTGCATCCTGATAATACTTACGAAGTGAGTGTATAGTTCAGCTTTTATTAAATTATTTCGGCTTGCCAATTTACTAATCGTTCCCTATCGTTCCGCAGGTATTGATCGATAACGAGAAAGTAGAAAGCGGAGAGTTGGAAAGTGATTGGGAATTCTTACCACCGAAAAAAATCAAAGACCCGGCAGCCAAGAAACCGGAGGACTGGGACGACAGGCCAACCATCGATGACCCTAATGACACGAAACCCGAAGATTGGGATAAGCCGATGCACATTCCAGACCCAGAAGCTAAGAAGCCGGAAGATTGGGACGATGAAATGGACGGAGAATGGGAACCACCGATGATCGATAACCCTGAATACAAAGGCGAATGGAAACCAAAACAAATCGACAACCCTGATTACAAAGTAAGCTTTCAATCATCTTGCTTTATTTATAAAATACTCGTCAAGTTATGCTGTGGTGTTGAATTACCACAGACGGACGTAGGTAGGTGTGAAGAGGTACGCTAACGTTACGTACCGTATGTACGTACACGTAGACCATTAACCCATGTTAAAAACACCTGTGTTGTCACATGCGTCGTTATGTCAACGTTCATGCCGCATTTTCTTATCGCTGCTAACAAATGTAATTTACATATCAGTAGTTAACTTAATGCAGTCGCGTTTACAAAATATCACGTATTTAGAATTGAAAAAAAAAAAAAAAAACGACAAACTAACTGTGGTTCTCATTTACAGGGCGTATGGGTACATCCGGAAATCGATAACCCCGAATACTCACCAGATCCTAACTTATACTTGAAAGAAGAAATCTGCACCCTTGGTTTCGATTTATGGCAAGTCAAATCCGGTACCATTTTCGGAAACATTTTAATCACCGACGACGTCAAACACGCCAAAGAAGTCGGAGAAACTGTCTGGAAACCGATGCTGGTACGGTACACGTTTTTATAGACCATTCGAGTAACTTGACCGACCAAAAACTTGTTCAACTTCACAATCACAATCACTGTTTTTTCGCAGGCCGGCGAAAAGAAAATGAAAGAAGCTCAAGACGAAGAAGAAAGCAAAGCTGAACAAAAGAAAGCCGACGAAGCCGATGAAGAAGAAGACGAAGAAGAAGAGGAAAGTAAACCAGAAGAAGCTGCGGAAGAAGTAAGTGACCCGCTGATAAACTCGAACCAACTTTTCGAGTACGGCTGAATTAATTCGTTCGTTTTTTTCTTTCAGGCTCACGATGAACTGTAAGCAAAGCAATAAGTTGGCCATTTTTTTGGGACTGGGGGCCGTACTTGAAGTTTCCGCGCGACTGTTATTGTTTCGAGTATTCGTTCTAGTTAAGTGAATAACGCTGCATTTTTTTTTATTTTTATTGCACGAAGTGTACATTTTCCATTGCGGTAACGTAACTTTTTATACTTAAAAAAAAAAAAAGTTTCATCGATTTTCTCCTTTTTTTCGATAATAGTTTCAAAAAGTTTTGAAAAAAAATGATGTTCTAAGGTACCTACGATTATTGTTATATTATTATTTTTTTTGTACAGTGTATTTTATTACGCGGTAGTTGTTAGGGGCGATAATAATTCGTGTTCTCGCGTGGCGTCGATGCTTTCCTTTTAATTTTATTGGGAAAATTATAAATTGTAGATAATTTTTATAATAAGTTGAATGTACTAGGCGTATTTCTTTTTGTCAATATCGCGCTATTGTCATTGTCATCTCTTATTTATAATCGAACTAATATATTATACTTAAATTGAGAAATCTTCCCCTTTCCCGTTTACCTTTCACATTTTATAATTGTGTGTCTTTTTATTTCTTTTGTTCCAAATAAAACGTTAGATTTATTTTTAGCTTCAATTTTTTTTCATTGAAAACAAAAAAAAGTGCTGAGACCTGGTTGAGACGATTTTTCAGGTTGATGTATTAATTTTAATTTCAACAGTGCAGCGCATAGTTCCATAGAGCTACAAATTTTTAACATGATGAATTTTTTAGCAACGAACAGAGAGTTTCCAATGAAAATTTCTCTTTCTACCACAATCACTACTGCTTACATTTGACAAGTTATGGGTATTCTCACAGATTTACGTTTCAATATTATTCAGCGAGCGTAGATGCTTTGAAAATGTCAAACAAGTAGTCTACACGATGTTTCGAAGGAAAAGAATGCGTCTATCAATATTTAGAACTTCACGATATGAAAATTTAAGGAATATGAAACAATAATAATTGTCAGCAAATTTTGAGGATTTTTTACTAACGAAAATTTTTTCAATTTTTTAAATTCTACAGCATCAATCATATCACCTCCATTGATCACTCCACCACCATAGAAAAATACCACCAGCACATACGTATCGTATACGCATACTTTCGAAAATCTCCATTATTTCTGCAGTAAATTTATCGTAAAAGCACAGCAATTAGTAAAAAATCGCTGTCAAATTTCCGCCTTTGTCAAATTACGACATGTGAATCAACAAAAGTACGTAGATAAGATGCTTCTATCATAAACCCAGGTCGGAATAACCCGCAAGTACTTCCACAATAATAATTAGGAAAGCAAAAGTATCTAATAGGCATGCGGACCTGCTGAACATCCAACATCACCTATTATTACTTTATCATCATCATCTCATTTATCCAAATTGGCGACCATTCATTAAGTTAAGGCCTTGCAGAATATCTATCGATGTGCAAAACAGACTCCGAAGTATACTTAGGTATAATAACATTTACTGTACAGAACTGCTTTGCGATGCAGCAGGTAGCAGTTCACACAGCACAGCTGCGTTAATGCGTATTCAAAGAGTAAGAGATTTAATTGTACTCGTATTCGTACTCGTAGGTACACGTTACGTAAGACTTTCTTCCTATTTAGCTAATGCGACCGTTACGAAAATTCATTTCACGTTCGCATTGTTCGTAATTAGAGGCATTATTTGATGTACTGTACCTACGTTCCTAGGCAGTAGGTTTCGAATTTTGTAGAATGAACGACGAAGAGCAAACGTATCTAGAGAAACAATTCGATAATTTTTCAACAAATATTCGTACTTTGGTACTCGTCTCCTTGCGTTGAAAATCGAGTAAAAGCATCGGTAAGAGTTAACTACGTTAAATGGGTCGTATCTATTTTATATATATATAGATTTAATTATTGTACTTGTGGCACCAAAATATATACTGGACATACGTTGTGGCACCAAAATTTACGTTGTGGCACCAGCAAGTGGTGCCACAACGTTTGGACATGTATATTGGGATC
>FIZT01048470.1:0-11437 GCA_900065295.1 Paracoccus marginatus
TATGACTTTTGAGGGAATCTTAGTCCAAATGTATGACTTTGTATGACATGTATGACTATTAGACACCCTGAAAATATTTAAAACTTTTTACGAAAAAAAATTGAACCCTTCGTAAGAATAATAGGTATTAAAAACTGGGCTAAAAAATAAAATATAATTAAAATGAAAAAATTCAAATTCAATTTTTGAAATAAAAAAAAAAATCAGAGATAAAAGTACGAAAAAAAAAAAAGACTGAAGAAGCATGAACGCTGACTGAAAATTTAAGAAGATCAGAAAAATTTGAAAATACACGAAAATGATGCAGATACCTGAATGCTTGAGTATAGAAAAAAATCAAAATTGAAAATTTCGATAGTGGAAAAATTTAATATAAATTTTTTATGCAAAATCGAAAAAAAATTTATAAAAAAACAATTTTTTTTAAATTAGAAAGAATTTGAACTTGACTAGAAAAAAATTAAAAATCAAAATTCCAAAAATTTTGAAAATAAAAAAAAAATGAAATTCGATAAAAATTTGAAAAAAAAATGAAATATTCGAAAATACCAGTAAAATAACGTTATCAAAATAAGTGGGAAAAAAATGTGAAAATTCTCTAAAAAATTTAAAAATGGAAAAATCAATTTCAAAATAAGAAAATCAGGCATGCGTGAGAAGAAAAAAAATGAATAGAAAAATAAAAAAAGAAGAAAAATACTAAAGCATTCAAAATGACTAAACATTTAAAAAATGCATAAAAAAATTAGCACGTAGTTAGGTACAATTATGTATTGAGAAAAAAAAAATGAAAATGACTAAAAATTGAAAAATTTTGAAAATGGAAGAAGGATCATAAGCGTAGAATTTTTTAATCTTCACAAAATTTTCCATTCGAAAAACTTTTTTTCAAATTTTCTATTTTCACAGAATCGTTGAAATTTTCTAATTTTACAGAATTTTCATTTTTACAGAATTTCCAATTTTTGCAAATTTTTTCATCATTAAAATGTTTAGAACTTTCAATTTTCACAAAAACTATTTTTTTTTCTGGATTTTGGAGAAATTTTTTCTAATCGTTCGGAAAAAATTGGTTAAGCCAAAAAATTGTTAAAGGGTCCAGCCCATTCAGGTCTGCCCTTAGATCCGCCTATGGGCAGGGTTGAAACGCACAATGGAAAAGAATTCAAATAAAATTTTGAAAAAAAATAAATAAAATAAGAAAGATCATAAATGAAAGGAAATTTGTGAATTTATCTGAAATTCATTCCAAAAATGGACAAATCAATTTTGAAAGAGAAATGAAGTAGAGGTAATTAATAAGAAATTGAGGAAACTCACAAAATTAACAAAATCACGTAAAACTACTCAACGTGAAAAAAAAATCAAATCAAACGAAAATAAAGATGTTGAACAAAACTGAATGATGATTTTTTAGAAATATGAAAAATTAAATGTTGCTGAAAAATTTATCCCCCCCCCCCCCAAAAAAAGAATCGGAAATTGGAAAGAATTGCAATTATTCAAGAAATCCAGGGTAGAAGCAAAATTGACTAGAAATTAAGAGAAATCAAAAAAATTCAAAATGACAGAATGCACATAATTAAGACTGAAACTGCTATTTCGTAAATTAAAAAATCACAAAATATGAATCACCAGATCGTAAATTTTTTCCGAGCCAAAACTCGGCATTTCTTCGATAAATCCTTGACCCAGAGGCGCATACATCGTGAAGCTGGTCTTCCTAATACCAACGTCAATTCATTTCAGTCTTCACCAACTTGTAGGTGAAGAAGAGTGAAGCGGGAGCGAGCGAGCACGGCGGCGGCGGCACTTATATCCATCTAAAACTGGATTACGTAACGCGTGTTCGCAATAGATGGCTTTATTTACGACTAAGTACCTCTTCCATCCGCATTAGGTACAATCTCGACGACAACGACGACGATGTACCAAGTACGTGCACGTACGTCTACGTACGTATATAGAACTATCCGTGCGTCGATCCGATAGGTACATCGTATATTTCAATCGTCGCTCAAGTGCATTTATCAGCAATTCGTCCATCTAACGCTGCTGCTGCGAGCATGGCTACGAGAAGAGGTGATTTTCGTACACCATAAATATTACTCGTGATACCATAAAACATCTGGTACACACGTCACTTCACTTGCGAACTTGAGGACACAATTGCCACGCCGCAGCCGTCGGTCGTTCTCCATACCTTCGACGTTCTGTGCGACGCCATATAATATGCAAGCCAAGCGCATATCGATCGCTATTCTATGCACCTAATCGTTAAATTATGTTCTAGATTGTCGTCGCGTCTCGCGATACCAATCGACTTTTGGCGAACGTATCGCGTTGGTCGGGTCGCGCGCACAGTCGTCGAATGCCGAACCGGTTCTGCATCGCGACAACGCAGCATTATTCTTCTTCCTCGTCGATCGTCGTCGTCGTGTCATACGACGAGGTGGCGATTATCGACCGCAATCGAACGCATTTCTCTCTCCCGTGATTGCATTCTTGTTCTCCGAATCAGCAACGACTAATTGATTAATCAGCCGTGCGATGCGGATGAGATGCAGACAGTCAGTCGGACTGCTTCTCTACGCATGCGCCACCAATTAACCTTGTAACCCTAAATCGGTTCGCGTTCTTATCTACTTATAGGCGCTATTTTTAAACGTTAAATACCTTCTTTTTTTTTCACACACGCCGACGCTCTCCGGATAACGCTAATTACTCGTAGTATTTTCGAACAATCGATTTTCAGAACGTATAGGACGACAAAAAATATACCTTTTACTACTCGTGGTTCGGTATTTAGCAGAAAAAAAAAAAAAAAAATTAGTAGAGGGAAAAAAACGCATCCAGTGCATAAGGGCAGACAGAGTAAACATGGTCGCGTCTGCGTAGATACCTATACATACAGCTTTGTGTGTATATTGAATATCGTATTGGAATGTTGCGCCGCTCAAGGCGTCCTCCGCAATTTACGTCAATACGGCAGAAAATACTGCACTCGAATACCTCCTGTTATAAGATAACCTCTTCGCAACAGGCGAAGATTTTTCAACGCTTTTTGATTTCATCCATCGTCCATATCAACGATGGCGATCGTGCGAAAAGCACCCTCTAGCCACATGACCCAATCATTTGGTCCGTCGCGTTCCATAAATCTATCGTGCCCTGGCATATTAATTAAGTGTCGCGGACAGGCAGCTATGATCGATGACTCGATAAATTTTTACTCGTTTGTGTGTACCTACCTACGTAGTAGGTGGTAGTCTACGTCGGTCGTTCATATACGTAGAGGGATGGATGGATGGATGGATGGATATCGCGTATTCGCATAATATTGCCTCGCAGGCTACATAACATATACGAAAACCGAATATATTATAATTGGTGTTGAGCTTTTCAGCCTCCATCCATCCATCCATCCAGCACATCTCGAGCCGAAGAATCGCATCGAAATCCTTCTCCTTGGTCTTTGGTTGGATGACAGTCCACGGTCGGTGTAGCGAATCCAATACACGTCGCGTCGATCCTTTCGCCATTGTCTTCAGGTTCAAAAAAGTAGATACAAAATCCGATTTTTTCACATATTCATAAAACTATACTCGCAAGTTCGTAGGGAAAAAAAACACTGCCCAAACCATCATCCAGAATCGGCAGCCGTCCGCCACAAGAAACCAAGAATGGATCACGTACAGTACAAAAGTGAGGGAAAAAATGTCCGCTCGATTGAATTGTTGCGTGGAATCCGACGCACAATGTCATTGGTACCTATAAGCTATGATGAATTAATAAAATCAGCCATTCTACCTTCGTGTAATTTGGAAACCCGCACAATTGTAACCACTAGCTGTGCCTGCGCGCTTATAGCAGCTCGACAATTACAAATCTCGTCTCTTTTTTTTATTTTTTTTTTTTTTGTAGCATGTTCGCGTTACCAGAGGTTTCTTTCTATCTCTATCTCTCTGTGTTCAACAACGCGACAACGCCACCAAAGCCTCCTCGAATCATACGTACGTACACATACGCGAGGAGTTCAATGGATTGTCCACTTTTGTTACAATAATGGTAACCATTTTCGCGCCTCGCGCCTTCCATACACAAATGTAATCATCTATATCGGTCTGCGTTTTGTTATTCCACATTCTAGCGAGTAACCTTGCCACGACAGTCTTTAAATGAGAAGAAAAATAAAATACTTGCTGGACATCGTCGTTAATAATAATAAAAAAAAAAAAACGGAGAGGAGAAAAAAAGAACGGTTTTGCTTTCGTCGTAATATTTTTCGCCGCTGCATTTAGATATTAAATAACGGGAATATGGAATTGCTGCATACGAGCAGCGAAATGAGAAAGAATGAAGAAAATAGGTGAAAAACGCATCGATCGTTCATTACCAGAATGTGACACTTATTGAGGTACCTACATGTATACTCGTATACCTATGTAGCACGTCGCAAAAAGGAGTCTCTTTTTGTCCAGACCTAGAAACATTTTCGTTCGAAGTCGTTTGCTGCACTCGATTAATTCACAAGATGTCGTAATTGTGGAAACGGCCTGTGACCAATCGATTCGAAAGGCGCCGGAAAAAAAAAACGATGCGAAAGTCACACCGCATGTCTAATTGTCTATGTGATATTCCACTTTTTATCACAAGACTGTAGAGCATAATTCGTAGAAGATTTCCTTCTCCAGATCTTCTCGATCGATATGACTCTGTCACAATCGTGATAATTCAAACAAGAGAACAAATCAACTGATCACGTCAGAATCGTTCACCAAAGAATCGATTGGCTCAAAAAATGAAACAATTCATTCCAGAACGATTCGATTGAAAAAAATTTAATTTGTTCAAAAATGACTCACTTGAAACACTGAAGCTACGAACGATCTGATCGAAAAAAAATCAAGGTGTTCGTGAACGACTGAAAAAAATTGAAGCAATTCATTCGCGCAGGATCCAGTCATGAAATTAATAATTCGTTAGCGAACGATTCAGTTGAAAATTTGAATTATTCGTACGCGAACGATTCGGTGAAAAATTGAATCATTCGTTCGCGAACGATTCAGCTGAAAATTTGAATCATTCGTTCGCGAACGATTCAGCTGAAAATTTGAATCATTCGTTCAGGAACAATTTAAATGAAAATTTGAATTATTCGATCAGGAGCAACTCAATAAAAAAATTGAATCATTCGTTCGCGAACAATTCAGTTGAAAATTGAATCATTTAATTATTTTTTTCGCGAACGATTTGAATGAAAAATTGAATCATTCGTTTGCAAATGATTCCGTGAAAAATTGAATCACTCGTTCGCAAACGATTCAGTGAAAAATTGAACTATTTGTTCACGAACGATTTATTTAAAAATATAATAGGACTCAAAAATGAAATAATCGATTTCTTGTTGATTCTGATAGGCCTTTTTTTTTTTGGTCCCCCATTCCCCATGCGGGGTGGGGCAAATTTATTCAGCAGTATCGGGTTACAAAACATGGGGGCTTCATCACTCACCACAGTCCACCAATCATGTACCAGAAGGTTTATCGATCGGCGAACTGATTCTGATAGGCCAAATTGAATCATTTACAAATCAATAATTGTCAGCAATCAAAATCATTCAAATACATTCCAAACAAATCGATTCCTTCCCATATTTTTAGGAGAAATCGAGCAATAAAATTCACCACTCTTACTGATGCTAAAAAATAAAAGTCTTCCTCTTCCCCTTCCATCATCTTCCTCAACTTCGCCGTCAACTCTTTCTGCACTGCATTTCTAAGGTTTTTTTCGCCTTTCCTCCCAAGGACAATGGACTCGAGTTACGTACGTCACAAATCGTACAAACGCGACCGAAGCGACGCGACGATACCATCTTGCCGGCAGTTCATCACAACGAACCAACTAACAACGCGAAACAGGAATTCCTCACGATCATCTGGCGTATATTTTTTGATAAATGGTCTTCGTGAACTTGTTGAAAATATTTCCTCTATCTGGTTTCGTTTAATTGTCGAATCATTTAAAATAATTGACGACTCGCAGTCTCGGACGACATGACATCGCGACTACGACAAACAACATCCACATCGTCCACATCGGTATCGAACAAAACAATTTTTTTTCCACATCAATTCCGATTCCTGCGCAGCTTTGCACACAGCTGCTGCATTAGGTAGTATAGAAACGCCATCGGCGTAAATGTGATGTATTAAAATTGTTGACATTAGCATCGAATGTGCAGTTAATCTACTACTCATGAAGCTATAGTACGTGCGCCCTAGAGCGATCGTCGCGTATTCGGTTACAAGCGTAAGGTACTCTTTCTCTCTCTCTCTCTCTCTCTCCTTGGTACGTTTATTTCGATTTGATAAAAATGCACCCAGCGCAGCTGCTGTGTAGTGTGCGGATCGGGCGTATCTCCAATTCTTAACCATCTCAGATATTATCGACGACCTTGTCGTAATCACGCTTAAATTAGCCTCGCATTTATGTACACGTATTTATGACATTAAATGCCACTATATTCCGGTCAAGTCGACTAATGAAAATGGGCAAAAAAAAAGAGCGATAATTAACACGTTTATAATTAAGAGGTACGATACCAAAATATTGAGCTTGTAAAACTTCGTCTATGATTTCAGCATTTCAATTCGTGCAAACAATTTTCTCTCAATCTCATGACTAATCTGATGTTTGTATATTCATTTCGCAGGTAATATTATGGATTCGACTGAGTGTTACGTTTGGTTATCCGGCAACATTACGAGACATACAAACGATATCGAAGATTTTTGGGGATACACAGGTATCCAAAGGTACTATCGATACTTTTGATCAGTCTTTATCAGAGCCGCCCACCCATACTAGTCCGTTTAACTTAATTATACGCCGAATACGGGGCGACGACACCGGCGATGGCACCAGCTCCACCAGTTCGACGCCGACTCCTCACCGCTCCAACGACGACGACGACGACGACGTTGACGACAACAATCTGCTGCAGCCCTCTCAACAGCAACGTATCATCTCTATCGTCAGAGTATCCTCCACATCGGTAGTCAAGCCAAAAATCGTCGTCCACAAATCGAATGAAATGTCGGTCAGTGTCAAGTCGAAAAACAAGACCGTCGATAAGTTCGAAAACTTAGTCACACCTTTCGTTTCGCTCCTGCGTAAGAATCGTCTGGACGTCGACGAAGACGTACCGAAATTCGCTGCCCTAGCCACCTCCTCGTCGACGGCCAGTTTTTCATCCTCTTCGAGCATACTGCGTCACCCTCCTAGCGCGTCTTCAACGACTAGCGCACCAACTAGCACCACTTTCAGCAGCCAGTCGCATCGTAACTCCAAATCCACCTACAACGGTACCGACGACCTCGACCAAGACTACGTCGACGATACCACCGCGCGAATAATGCTGCAAAAACACACCCTCGCTACGGCAGCGGCCTTCGACGAAACTTACGACGAAACCGATCCAAACGAAACCGACGACCAACAGCCGGCAGGAGCGGCCCCCGAGTCGGCCAAAATGCACCTGTACGACGGCGATCACTCTAAACCGGAACCGGAACGCATCTACGGTGAACCTGAACGAGTCTACGGTGAACCTGAACGAGTCTACGGTGAACCCGAACGCGTTTACGGCGAACCAGAGCGCGTGTACGGCGAACCAGAACGCGTTTACGGGGAACCGGAGAAAAACTACGAAGAATCCGAGAAACCGTACAAGCCGGACGACATCGTCGCCAACGAACCGCCAGAAAACGTATTCGACAAGCACGACGAAAGCAACGATTTCAAACTACCCGAAGGCTCGGCCGACAAGAATCCAGCTCCGGTGCCCGCCAAGTCGTACGCTTCGTACACGACCAAATTGAACGATAAAAAGTCCAGCTACATTGTCGATAACGGCACCTACCGTAAGTACAGAGTCGAAGAGAAGACAGCCGACGGATTCATCGTCGGCGAATACGGTATGGTCAGCCATCAAGACGGCAGTCTGAGAGGTGTCAGGTATACGGCCGACAGTAATATAAATCCGTCGCTCATTTACGAAACTTTAGTCAAATTTTTATCGCTCAAATAGAATGTAAGTCCTTTAACGTGTGTAGATACTATGTACCTAAACCTATCGTGATGTACGTTTTGTACAAATTTCTACTTTTTTTTATTTTCAAATTCGTATTCTTTTCTTTTTTCTTCGTGTATTGACGACTTTGGCCATCGATTGCGAATAAATTGTATTCGCTTACGTAAGCATTTTTCTATCTCTTAAGCTGTGTAGGTACCTATGCTACACGTATCTATTACTCTGTAGTGCATACTTGTAACTGTAGGTAATCGGTGATCCAATTTTTTCAAACCGATATTTTTTTACGCCCCTTTTTATATGCATTTTATAATCGTACGATACGTAATACGTAGATCCCAACGACGCTACGTTTAGGAGGGAAAAAAATATCGTAAAACGCGACCTATCTTCAAGGTCTTAGTTACAATTTTAATCGATGCGGCGTATTTTTCGTCCCGCGATGTATGGTACACCTCGCTCGAAACGGTGAAAGGATCGAAAATTATATCGCGGTTTCCCGTTAGCAAATACGTACGGGCGGTGCGAGTCCACGTAGCGGTATACCAACGAGTGCACCACATCAGCCTCCAATTTGCTTCCTTATCTTTCGATATCTTCATCAATTTCATTTTCGCCACGCTAAATACACGATTGAGGGTGATACAAAATAAAATTCTTGTTGCCTTGAATAGTATAATAAGTGGGGCAGAGCCTACTCCACAAAACAAAAAAAATCATAATTTCCTTAATTTTTTGGCTTACTCACAGAAATGAAAATAGTTTGCATTTTAATAAAATGAATTCTTTTTTACTAAAAAAAATGATGAAATCTTCACTTGAGAAAATGATATAGTTCAGTCACTAGAAAAAGATGTTATTTTTCGTTCATTCAGATGAAAAAAAAAAAGATTTTTCACCAAAAGCGAGAAAAATTCACTAAAAAAATAAGCAGTATTTTTTATTCGTTTGAAAAAAGAAATTCTTTCACTAAAATATTGAAAAATGACCTTTTTTCAATAAAACAAAAAAAAAACAAGAAATGCCAATGCTTTTACTAAAAAAATGTTTTTCACTAGAAAAGCAAAAAAAAATTGCTATTGCACTTAAAAAGATTATTTTTACGCTAAAAAAATAAAAAATCTAATTCACTGAAAAAATGACGTGGTTCACTAGAAAGAGAGGATATATTTTGAATGACTATTTTTCCTTGAAGTAACAAAATTTCAAATGCTAGAAAAAAATATATATCTTCCACCAGCAGAACGCAAATTTTCACTAAAAAAAATCTCCAAAAAAGTATCGAATTTTCACTTTTAAAAAGTGATAGTGTTTTTCGATTCTACATAAAAGGAAGTACCTAAGTAATAATTTCATCAAAAAAAAAAAGAATGACAATTTTTTCACTAAAAAATTCAGACTTTTTCACAGAAAGAGTAAAAATTTCACCTATTTGAAAGGATAACAATAGTTTTACTTACACTGCAAACATGTATCTTTTTTCACTAAAAAAGGTTAATCTACACTTGAAAATGAGAATTTTCTCGCTACGCTAAGAAAATATTTCAAAAATCACTGGAAGAAAACAACCCTTTTTGCATGAGTTTTTTTTCTTCAATAAATTACGATTTTTGTCACAAAAAAAGTTTTTTTGCCCTTCCCCCCTCCCCTCCCGAAAAAAGAATGACAATTTTTACTTAAAAATAAAATTATTTCATTTCATTTTCATCACAAAAGAATGACAACGCCAGCTTCTAACTAAAATTTTTCGATTTTCTGACTGAAAAAAAAAGACTTTTCTGATTGAAAATTTAGTTTAAAATACAAGCTGATTGAAATTGAAAAAAAAAAATAATAAACAATAAACTGTGATTTCAAAATGCTTCACAATCCAGGTTAGGCAACCACTTTGACACCTTTCTAGAATACCAGTAGCACCTACGTCCCAGACACTAGTATTGATGTGAGTGCGCAACTGCGCAATTGTACTATGCTACATACACCACATCACACCGTTGTGTACCATTTTTAGACAGAAACAAAATCAAAAAAAAAAACCGTCGAACCGACGCCCAGATATGCAAATTGCAGATCAGTCCAACAAAGAAAAAAAAAATGAAAAACCAAAATAACATCTTCCTGTTTACGCTTAAAACGAGTGCACATTTTTAATTCCCCTGCAACAAAACCTACCTACTGTACTGGTGCTTTGAATCGAGCGAGGTCGAATTTTCTCTCAGGCTGCTAAAAAATTTTTTCAAAATGAGACTACAGGAAGGGTGGAAGGGTACAGAATGTTTTGAAAAACAAAAATGAATTAAATCAAGATCGAGGTATTGTCTATAAATTTGAGAAAAAAATTTTTTTTTTCTTCTTTGGCTAGGATAAAATTAGATAGATACCTGAAATTTTAATTAGTCTGTTGTAAATATAATTATTCGAATGTGATATTAATTTAATTTTACCTTATTATACTACGTATGTATGTAATGCATGTATCAAATGATTATAGAGAGGCTAAGTATTTTTTTTTATTATTTTTTTTTTCAAAAAAAAACTCCAATCAAATCATCATTATATTATTTTTTAGGTAATATTCCTTTTTTCCCCCTCTTTTTTTTATAGAATTTTTTATGTAGACGAGTACATAAAAATGTATACTTATACGAATAGTAAGTATATTAATTATTTATTGTTGTGATTTCTTTTGAATCTGATTTTCCCAATGAAAATCATTACGAAAGAAAAAATAGAAAAAATATACATTTTCGAACGAGTGGAAAATTTTTTGCTCTTTTATACCACAAAGTTTATATCCAGAGAGCGGATAAATATGCTCTAAAAAGCTAAAATATGCGCTGGAAAATGACCCAATATGGGTGTCGTTTCAAAGTGCTCGGCGAGGTGAATCTTATTGTAACAATAAAAAATTCAAAAAAACGATCGTAGAAGAACTTAATTGTCAAAAATTAAATTTTTTATAAAAACGACTTATTGATAAAAATTGTTAATTTTTCAACTCAATTTTTTTGTTCTTCAACTCTGTGGCTTTCCAAGAGTAAAATATCACAAAATCACGAAAATATGCGCTAAAAATGGTGAAAATATGAAAAATATGCTTTTATATGCCCAAATATGCAAAATATGCGCAAACAAATTTGGCTCATTTTGCTCAGAATGACTTTAGAAGTGGTCGAATAGAAAAACTAATCGCGGATTCGTGTTCAGCAGGTCAAACTACCCCCATTTAGACCACTTCAGCTAACTTTTTGCTCAAATTTGAAAAATTTAATTTTTCAGGAAAAAATTAATTTTGAAAAAAAAAATAATAATGACAAAAATTAAAATTTCTCACCTTCAAAC
>FIZT01048471.1:0-10812 GCA_900065295.1 Paracoccus marginatus
GTGGTATTCTGAGGACTACCTTCATCGATCCTCACCATACCCACCTTCATAAACAAGTTAGAAAGCCATGCGTTCAAAGTAGCTCCCATCTGTGGGGCTACTTTGAACGATTTTTCCGAGGACTAGTTAGGCAAAAAAACAGACTTTTCCAAAGTGGGTGAAAAACCCATTGGATAGAAGGGGCGAAGGGGAAACTTTTTTGTCTCGACATTTTTTCTGTAGCTGCTAATGAGAATAAGTTATGCTCAAATAATATGAAAAAAATTGCAAAAATCGTTCAAAGTAGCCCCACTTTACGGTAGTTGAGACTATCGATAGTTGAATTTCACTATCGATATATCGAAATCGTTTTGGGCAGAGATAATTTTCCGTAAGTAGTATATGAGTCACTATAGGGCACTCGGGGACCTTAGGTTAGGTTCACCACGGAATATGGAGGCATACCAACCTAGCCGGGAACAAACGCCCGAGCATAGTGAGGTTACCACCAACCACCGTGGGAAATCTAACCTAAGGTCCCCGAGTGCCCTATAGTGACCCATATACTACTACTTAATAGGTAAAGAATATAGTCTCCGTCGTCAGCTGAGGTCCGCGGCGTCTTTATTTCCTGGAACCTAACGGGAAAAAACATTCTCCGTTAGTCTTACATAAATATTGTAAGATGTGAGCAAATATGCAATTGTAAAGTCGAAACAAGATAAAATGATAGAAAGCTTAGGTTTTGATTTAGGTGCAGCAGGCGACAAGACACATTGACCAGACTTTAGTAGTTGCTAATTCGATAAGTGTTGGATAATTTACTCACTTCCCATTCGGCTTGCGCAGCGGCGGCCGCTTCATCTTCGTTGGCCATATTTTGACACTTTGAAAGAATTGCACGATCGCGTTTAGAAACGATTCGATAGTTAGTTACTCACGATACAGAAATAGATTCTATACGAAATAATCGCACAATAAAAGCTGTGTTTAAAACCACTGTAATTGTCTGTAAAGTAAGCTTCGAAAACAATGGCGGTTCGCACAACGAGAAAATGATCATGTAGATTTTGTTGCACCGTGTGTGCGCGGCTAACGACCAATTGTTGCTGCTTGCCTGCGTTGCCAGAGCTAAGCGCGGTGTGTCGGTGACGTGAGGTCACATCGATAGTGATTAGGTAGGTAACTTTGGTAGGTTTCAAGCGTGCGTCACGGCACGTCACGCCTTGAGGGCTAATTATTCGAAAAATCGAATTTACACCCGTTTATTTTTCATTTTTCAAAATTTTTCCCATTTCCTCCAAAAACAAGCAGTAAAATGTTGGATCAATCAAACTGGAAACTAAAATCGGTGGTTCAGAAATTTTTGTCAATAGTACCTATCGATAGTAATGGATAGTCGATTTTCGATGTATCGAAACTATCGATAGTGCGAACTATCGATAGTTTTTCAACACTACTATGTAGATTTTTATTTTTCAACGTGCTTCGATGTAAAAGCAATTATTTTTTCGCGTACTATTTGGATTTTCAATTTTCACCGTCGACGCGCGCTGTATCGGATTTTTTTTACCAGCGCGAAAGCGTTCAATTTTGTGCAACGTCCAGTTGCATCGACCGTTCAAATCGTTGCCTTCATCGCGTCGCAGCCGTATGGTAACATAATTCGCATTCTCGTACACGATCGTTAGATCATAGCTATTTCGTTCGTGCGAAATACCGTTATTGTTCGTCCTTTGCTAGCGTCAACGGTCATAATTTTCATACGTAACGAAAGCTATGTAGTAGCGTGACTCGTGGTTCGGCGACAATTTCGCGCTCACCCGTATTATTCGTGTTCTTTTTTTTTTTTCAAATTAACGCGATTATCTACATATTTGTTATCACCAAGCGTGGTCGTCGTATAATTATTAACAATAATGTGCCTACTGGACGGGAGAAGATACGTAGGCGCCATAATATCTCACAAAGTAGCGATAGATAAATTAAAATTGAAATGACCGCGCGATAATATTTCTTAAACATCGTCGCCATTGACGAGATAGCGTTGGCGCGTCGCGCCGTGTCTAGGAAATGCTTGTAGTCGCGATAACATAGTCTCCGTCGCGGTATCACATTCGGTGGAAGTCGGCGGGTGGGAGGGGAAGTTACTAAATAACACGGTCGCTCTGTTTGTGGCGTCGTTAACGCAGCAGTGCACGTAGAACTCGCCTTTGGTATCGCGAAATCACCCTCTGTACGCAAGATTTTTTTCCCATCTGTGTTTGTAACGTCCATTATAATACATACCTACCTACCTATTGAAATTGAAATTGAAATACAGTCAACGCGCCCCTCTTCGTAATAACGTCGCCGTAGTGACGTCGCGATATTCGTAACATGGTTAGATTACGCTGTCGCGACATTTATGCAGGTACCTACCTACCTACTGATATAACAAATACGCTTCAAAGATTCTGATTTTTATTCTATTAAAAATACTTCGTAGCATTTGAAGTTTGTAGAAATGCAATTTTAGCTCGTGTCTGTGATGTCAATGTGCATTTCCTTCACGTCCAATGAACTTGTGTACATATATTCCGATAGTCATTGTGGTGGCATTCACGTATCTGTATTTTTCCCCCCAGACTGTGCCTTATTATTCGCGACAACAAAGTCAACGCCGACACCGACAACAGCAGTACCAGCACCATCAGCAGCAGCAACGTTACTCATCGTCGAAGATGCAGCATCGATCAGAATATGGCCATTATATTAGTGCGGTGTCCACCGAAAAAGTTGCGTATATAATTGGAAAGGCGAATACCACCTCTGCTACCTCGACTGATCATCCCGTTGTGTCTAAAGGTACGTTCATGCTTCTAGGCTCGCATATCTATCGTGCGTTTTATCGTCGTCGTTTTGATACGTTCTAGTATTATTTTATAGGTAGCGCTGTCGATTATTTGCAACAATTACAACAGCATCAACAACAACAACGAAATGCGAGTACGAATTTTATAGCAGTACCAGAGAAAGAAAACTATAATGCCGCCGATAACCATCATCAGCCATTTGATAGGGCGGCACTTGAAGGCTACTTGATCGATGGTGAGAATGTCTATAATAATGGGTATATCGCCACCGGTGGTGGTGTTTTTTCTGTTGCTGCCACTACCACTACCACAACTACCTCTATGTATAATACTTTGGGTATTAATTACGACGCTACTAATGGAAAAGGGTACGATACGGAAAGTACTGTGGGTGGAATGTTAGGTTAGTACCTATCTACGCGTTTAGGCTGCATTTTCGTCGTCGTCGTCAATTCTGTTTCTTTAATTGATTAAATTTTTTTCAGATTTATTCGATGAAAACGCTAAAACTACACCAACTGTTGCCGCGTCGATATGTTTACCAGCCCCAGCGACACCGACGAGCGCAGCTGTAGCATCTATTATCAATTACAACGAACGAGATCCACCTTCATCGTTTCACGTTCCTTTGCCACTGCAACCATTGCCATCTACCGCATCGCCGTCGTCACGGCTGTCACCACCACCACCGTCATCGTCGTTATCTGCGGTAAGTGTGAATAATCGCGCGCTCAAAATTATTGTCGACGAAAATGAAACTTACACTGTTTCCATTTCATTTGTCACAGACTTCGTCGTCGGAAATGGAAAAAATCAAAACCTACGATGGCATGGCCGAAGCGTTGAGCGAACCCCAAGATGACGAGGACAACAACGACGACGTCGATTTGCATGATTCGTTCACTCCCGTCACCACCGGCACCATTATCGATAACAATGCTGCCACCATTGTGGCCGCAAATGTTTCTACTGACAATGACGCGGCTATGGCATCATCTTCACCTGTTCCTGCTGCTGCAACTGCCATCACCGCCACCGCAAACGAGATGGTTGATACTTTTGCGGAAGATATGGAAACTGCTGTGGAGTTTTACATTACGACAGAGTTATCGCAAGGATGCGCTGTGCCCGCGTTGTCGTCTCCGCCCTCATCATCATCGTCCGCCATACTACCATCAGGCAAAACTCAGCAACGGCGTCTCCCCGCAGCAGCGTTCATCAATAATTCGTCTTCAGCGTACCTAATTCGTAGACGTATGTCCAGCGCGCCAAAAAAAGACATACGCATCGGCGACTATGTGAAAAATAATGATGACGAAGACGAGGATGATGATGATGAGAAGGATGGAGAAGAAATAGTTGAACGGAAAACCGACGATGACGACGCTGAGTCCAAAAATTGGCCTCTAGAATCGGCATCGTCGTCTCCGTCATCACTTGTACGCAACGAAAACAACAACAACAACGAGGACGACTACAAAGAAGACGAAGAAGAAGATGACGAAACATATAAGCCCAGTAACGAAGAAGATGGTGACGAGGATGACGAGGATGAGGAGGGTGATGCTGATGACGACGACAACACTGATAATAACGACAAGGAAGCGAGTACGAGTGGTATTTGCTGCGGCAACAACAACAATGGTAAGCAGATCGTACGTGCTACCATCACAGCCGACGAAGATCTCGAATTATTGAAAACGATTCCGTTGGTTAGCAATCACGAATACGTGTACATGCAAACTCGCAAAATCAACGCTAAATTGTCCGATAAGCACAATATGGCATTGAACGTTGCGCGTAAAGCTATTTCTAATTGCCCGCTCAACGAATTGGAACAGAAATACGCGTCTGAAATCGAATACGCTATCGAGAATAGCAGTTTTGCCGACATAATCACCAAAGATTCTTTGAAATGTTGCGACAACGTGTCATTTTACAAGAAATGGACGCCGCTCGAGACTCCCAAGTTATTCAAAGGAGGCAAAAGCCATATGGATGCTGCTACATCGCACCACATCGATATCGAGCCACCGCTGAAAGATCGACTTTGCGAGGCTGAGCAAACCATCGAGAATATAGTGCATTTTAAAGAATACATCAGTGATCATAAAATTTCACGCATCCATGTACTCATGAACCGCTCAAAATTTAATTGCGACGATGCCGATGACCATTTACGAGACTGCAGTAATGCTGCCAAACCTATTGGGCCGATCAACGTTCAAAATCTCATAGTACACGTACAGCGTCATTACTGCAAAGAAAATCGTTTCATTATTGACATCAGCGACACCGAGGATGATGTTGACGATCGAGGAGTGGCAAAGACCTCGAAGGAGAAGCCTCAGTGCAAATTGTTACACGTCGACGAGTATTTCATGATCTATCGTTCGTCCCGTTTGCTGGCTGCCCTAGAAGTCATCGAACGGCAGATTAAAACCGTGTTCCATTCGAGAACTAATAGTAAAAGCGATTTCACGAGTTATTCCTATAACATGGAATACATCGAGGCGGAGCAATACGCCGTTCTGGAATCATTTTTATGCTTTGTGCTTCAACATCGCGATACCAACATGCGAAAAAATAAAAAGTCCAAGGTGCACTTCGATTTTTATGAAGGTGAGTGGTCATTAATATTATATATATATTGGGAACTATGCACTCAAGACCTACTCACATATAACGAACATGTACTAAGACACGACGAGAAACGATTGCTTGGTTTCTTAATGTATCAAATTTATAAATCGGTGAGGAGCGAAAGGGAATCATTCAGACGTCGCTTCAAATTGCATATTCTCAACAATGCATTTCATAAATTGCAATTGAGTAATGTAAGATTTATACCAATGGTGTACCTCGAGTACATCAAACATTACCTATCGTTATTTACGACGGACGTGGCGCCGCAGCATCAGTCGCTCTGGAACATGTTATTTAAACGTCTTGGTGTGCACCATCATAGCTGTTTGCACACATTCGAAGCGGTTATGGCACGTCGAAAAGCAATACTCTTACAGACGTTGAAAATTTTCGCGGATTATAATCATCTGGCCAACGACGAGTACGCTGTGGATATGACTCGCTACGCAAAACCGTGGCAACGGTGCGGCAATTTCGCCTATTTCTCGGCGTTGACTGGAGAAACCATCGAGCTAACGAAACTGCGCAGTCAATTGTTTCGCCTGACTGGTAAGCATATCACCAAGCCCCAAATCAACTATCTGCTAGGCTCAGTGTTTGCGGATGCCAACGATATCGCAGACAGATTACAATACGAGATAGAAACGATGTATCAATTATTTGTCGATCTATTGGCAGAATATACGGTAAATGCCGACATTCACGAACGGCTCACAGACGAGAATACTCGGGAGTTTTTCTGCACCAAACTGGAACCATTGCGTCGAAAATACAGGTGCATTAATTGCGTGACCAGTATCGGTGTGCCTCACTCCATTAATGTTTTGATGCGTCGATCGTTTGAAAAAGTGCTGAGCTCGAAGCGCGGTGAGGCGGACACCAATTTCAACGACGACGTGTTGATGCTGTTGCGATTCTACACAGTCGTCAACGAGTCGCTGTCGTACGCGTGCGCTCCGCTCATTACGCAGTACGACAAGAACAGCCTTAATTCGTACGAGTGGAACACGCAGCTGTGTTGCTGTTTCGACGAATTTCGCACGATGGTATTCGAAAATTTTGACTTCATTCAATTGCCAACCTGGTACGTATCGTCATCGCCTATCGACGTCGACTACAAGCCGGAATACTTACGCGCCTTCGGAAGCTCGGAGAAACTATGGCGTATAGTGAACGTTCTAGGCGTAGCCGACGACGAGGAACACAACAAGCTTTGCGAGGATGTACTGAAGCGCGCAAACTGCGAGAATGCGGATAATGCAAAAAATGACGCTGACTTCATGGCCGATATCATGTGTACTGATGGGCATTTCCTAAGTCGCGTCAAGCGCATTATGCCGCTTGTCGAACCCAATGCCGCGGTACGCGATACGTGCCTAAGTCCAACGATGGGAGCTTGCGACGCACGCATCTACGCGCAAGAACACTCCAATATATTCTCCGATGATGACCTGAGCGACGAGGATAGCTGCGACGATGACGCGCAGAGTCTATTTTCAAGTGACTGTTACGTTTCCACGTGCGACGAGCAAAACAATGAAGAAGTAGAAGAGGAGGACGACGACGACGAGCGGGGAGAGGAGGAATCCGAGTGGGAAGTCGAAAGAAAACGCGTTCATCGTATAATCGACAACGCCTCGAGCAATGGACTACGCAACTGTGACGTTGTAATGGGTGGTAAACCTAAGGATTGCGTAGTTGAGGCGTCTATAAACGCCACGCCTATTTCCACTTTTGGTCGTTATAGCGAAAAATACGATGATTTCATACAACGCAGCAGATACATTCAATCACTAGAAGAGTCTGCGCAGCGTGCAATATTTCCCAAAAAATATAATGTAAATTCCAAAGCGTACCGCAGCCTCGACTACGACGACGCCATAATCACCGACACAGACGAAGAAAATGAACGTAAAGGTAAAGCCGACACGTTAGAAGTACGACGACGAGAACGATGTCATCGAAAATTCAAACCTTCGAGGATAATTACACGCCGCGATTCTTCATTGTCATCGTCTTCTGACGCGTCTTCGCGCGATGCATCTCCGCAAAAACCATCATCGCCAGCTTCTACAGTGACCAACGCGTCGATTGTAAAATCAAAGAGATCGAAAAAAACTGTTCGTTCGTTGTCGTCATTGTCATCGTCATCGTCGTCGTCGTCGTCGTCGTCGAGTAATTCGTCATCATCCGATGGCGAAGAAAAGACAACACGACACCGAGTCGAGAAAACGCAACGTCGAACGTCCTCGCCGCCGCCGCTTCTTCCTATCGTTACAAGCCAACTCTCTACTACTACATCGTCGTCGTTATTGCCAGCCAAACAAGTTTCTCTTGCTGCTACCAATACAAAACAATTATCAACATCGTTGTCGAAGTCATCGCAACAACTCTCCAATGTTGCGGCGAAGAAACAACATTCTACATCGTCGCAACTCCCTAAAACATCACTTAAACGTGAGAATGTCGCTGTTGTGGGTAGCGATGTGGCTGTGACGACGACCATCAATAACAAACGGGACGATATTGATGCCAGCGACACCGATATCGACGAGTATCAGCGAACGCAATTGAAAACCTACAAAAAAAAATTGGCGTTGCGGGAAAAACGCAAACAATCCAAACTAATAGAACCACAGCAGCAGCAAAAACCCTGTAAAATCCAATCGACGTCGTCAAAGTCTGTGGCATTGGTGACACCATCATCATCTTGGCCGACGCCCTCACCACCGTCATCGTTGAAACGACCAGTGGTACCGTTGACGCGGAACAATACACCGCGGAAAAGGCGACTAACAGTGCCCAAAAACTTCTTCTCAGATTCCAGTTACGCTCGTTTTATCGACGCTATCGATGAAAAACGCGTATCCACTTTGCTACGACGCAATATACAGCATCCTTCCCAACTCGGTTTCCAGTTGGATCATCGACGTGGCACCGTAAGAGAGTACGCCATTAAGCACAATATCATCCGGGCGTTCGACGAACGTATTTTAGAAGAACGTCTCGACACAAAGTATCAAAATACCAACAGGTGCTTGGCGTTGCTGTCCAGTTATTCTCTTCCCGACGATTATTTCACCAATAGCAATTACCATACCGGCAAAGAGGAGCCATATCGTTGGTACGCCGTTTGGAGTAGACTAAAATCACCGCAGTCGTCGTCGACGACTGTGAAAATTTTCACGCTCATCAGCAACGACGGCCTCGAGAAAGGAAAACGCGCCCGCAAATGCGTGCTTTGTCCGGACGAAACTGTCACGACGTATAATATTGTGATAACCAAAGATTGCGTCGTGTCGGCGTGTTTGTACTGCACTCATCAGTTGAATCTGTCCATCATTCATGGACGTTACACCTACGATGAATTGCGCTCGGAATTACGTCGTCGGGTGAATTTCAGGTACAAGGCGCCGCTTTGTTTCGACGACCAACACCATTACAAACCTACTCTTCCTAATCGTACCAGTATACGAGATGTGTACACACAAACCTACAATAAAAAACATGAGAAGTACGGATTACGTCTCAAGATTCATGGTGACGAAATTATAGCGCGTATGGCGTCCAGTGAAGGATGGTTGAAAAATAACAAAACGGACAAAGTATCGTTTTCCAAGAACTCGACGTCGTCGTCGTCGAGAAAACGCAAAAACAAAACTTGCCAACAACAGCATGAGACGATGAAAAAACCAAAATCAAAAGAATTCATCGACAACGAAGAAGACCACAGCAGTAGTTAGATAGTTGAAAAAAAATAATCAACGTACAATTCCATTAATTCGTACTATGTGAAGTTTCATCATCGCAATTATCTTATCTTGTATTTTTTATGTCTTTATTATTTCACAGATTGTTGCGTGGGTAGATAGATATGTCATACTTTTTATATGTACTTGTAATGTGAACGTCTCCCTATTTGTACGTTTAGGTATAATATTCTCAGGAACATTATGTGTATTATGTGTGCTCTTTGGAAGTACACCAATAAAGAAAATATAAATCAATACAATGTATTCGCGTGTCTTTTCTTCTTCTTTCCACTGTAATGCGCGCAGCATGTTGCCACCCTACCCAACGTACTGTAATAAGGTAATCTATAGATACCATACATAATTATATGCGCAGTTGTATATAAATACGTGCACTTGATTATCCGTGGGCGCAGTATATATCGAGAGCTTAAGCTTAACCGTTCTTATCGTGCCTAATTTACATCCTCGTTGTCGCGTTTGCCTTACTAATACATGGTAGGTATCATCGTCGTCGTCGCGTTAAAAAAAATGTTCAGATATAAACAAGAGAAATATCAACGAGAAGCCCGAGAACGTAGTGTAGCCGCTACGTCCATTGCCGGACAATATATGATGGACGCGAAAAAATCCAACGTCCATACGCCATCTTTCATTTCATCGTCATCGTCTTCAGCTTTTTCATCGCCATCAATCTCGTCGTCGTCGTCCCCTTGGTCAATTCCAAAATCGTCGTCGACGACGACTTCGTTATCGTCGTTGTCGGTTGCAAAGTCGAAAACCGAATCTCAATCAGTTATTACTACTACATCGTCATCGTCGTTATTTGCAAAGAAGACAACGATGGCTGAATCGAGTAAACCGAAAACATTATTGCAACAAGTGTTAGAATCCGCTTCATCTAAGTCATCTTCATCATCATCATCATCTGCGTCATCATTTGGGAAAAGTAAGGGAAAAAACGTTGACGATTCAATCGCTGGTTTTCCAAGTACCTACCTAGATATTCAATTCAGTAACGTTGTCGCTATAATTTCTCATTTGTTTTTTCGCGCGCGTAGAAACGTATAGAGAAAAAGAGAAACGAGATGAGAATCCAGCGTTTGCGTCATTCGCCGATCAGCATCGTTATCACGGACCTGCTGCCACGGTCCAACGAAATAAACAGCAACCGCGTACGCTACCGATGCCGTTTCTATCCTCGGGCAAGTATCACAGCGATAGTGACGGTGACGAGGAGGATTTTCGTACGTTTTACAATACCGGAATATTGGCATCGAAGAACAGGACTACCTTCAAAAAATAACAAAAGCTAAATAATAAAATGAGAGAGCTTCAGTACACAGTGTAGGTAGGTATTGTCATGTTTCGCATGATACACGATTTCATTTTTTATTCCAAGCAGTCAATGCCTCAATTGGACTTCTGGGTTTATTTAATGAATAATACCTAACCAGGCGTTCGTTGACGAGAGAAAGTGATCGTTAATGAGAGAAGTTCGTTGATGAGAGAAGTCCAGTGGTGGCATCCTTCATATAGCTTATGTAGCGACTTGCTACACACGGAAATAGTTTGCTACA
>FIZT01048476.1:0-10036 GCA_900065295.1 Paracoccus marginatus
CTTACTCCCTCCCATGGGGCTCGCAATAGCGTGAGAACGTTTTTGTAACGTAGCGTGTTCACCGAAAACATCGTCACCGTGTGTAGCGGCCGGGAAGTACCAGTCGCGCTCGGGCGGCGCGTCCTCAACTTTGAGTGCCCTCAGGCACGTGTTAATTTGCAAAAATCGAAAAAAAAAAATAGGGAATCATTTTCTCATAAAAAGAAATAACTTTGGGGGGTGGGAGAACCCAAAAACACAAAACCCAAACCGTGAACCTGAACCTCTAAACTCCGATCCCAAATCAATAAACCTTCTGGTAGTTCTGGTACACGATTGGTGGATAGTGGTGAGTAATGAACCCCCCTGTTTTGTAACCCGATATTACTGAATAAATTTGCCCTACCCGCATGAGAATGGGGAACAAAAAAAAAAAACTCCGAATCCGAAACCCTATAGTCTGTACAATTTAACGTAATCCCTGACCCTGTTTGAAGACAAATGCAAGTTAACCAATAGGAATGCTGGAAATGACTGCTGTGTTGCCAAAAACGTTTTTGATTTATAAACATTCAGGCAAACATGATAGAATTATGCGTCTCATTCGGCAATACTGCAATTTTTCAGGGATTACGTTAAATTGTACAGAGTACAGACTATAAACCCGAACCGAAACCGAATCATTAATCGAGGTTTTTCGGGTTCCATTCAAAAAATGAAAAAAAAATTGAAACAAAAATCATCATGCTCACTCACACTTTTACTCTATGCGAGAATGCGACAATTTCAATGAGAAATTCTAAGAGAAAAGTAATAATTAATGGGCTGTATACCAGCAAAAAAATAATTTTTTTGACCCCGAACCCCAACCGAACCGAACCCAGAAAAATCAGATTCTTAGTGTGAACCCGAACCCGAACCCGAACCCGAATCCGTTCGTTAGGATCCTGGAACCCGGAACCCAAACCATATGGATTCGAGCCACCACTCCTGTAAACACCATGCTATAAGCTAAGGACTGTATCCATGCTTCTATCTAGGAAATTTGCATACTATTATCTACCAAGTTTTGTAAAATGAAATTTCAATTTTGATGAAAATTTCAAAAATTATAATTTGACAATTTTCCTTCCAAATTACTATGGACTTACTTTTATAATTTTCAGTGATGGAAAATATGACGTTTTTTGCGAAATTTTATCAGAAATTCAATGGTTGCATCATTTTTGATCATGCATAGGAGTTGAACTGAAGCCATTAATGAATATTAAAAGCAGTGTAATATCGTGAGACGTGAGGTGCTTTACAAAACACCGTTTTTGGATAGCAATAAATCAAAACCACAAAAGGATCCCAAAACCGAAACATTAAAAAAAAATTTACATGGTTACGTTTTTGCTCGCCTGAAAAATATCAATTTTTACCCGAAGCCCCTCTATTGTAAACTTATAAGCTGTATCCAATAACGTGTAATTTTGTTCCAAGAAAATCCTATTTGCGCCAAAATGAATAGTGCGAGTGTAAGTGTAACAGAGACTTATACTATAATATAGCATGCAGAATAATAATAGGCAAAAATACATTCGTTATTTTTAGGAACTATAGCATAGGTAGGTAACTAATGTAAAAAAAAAAAGGAAGATAGGCAACAGTACCCATATTAAAACACGAGTTTCGTTATAATCATACAATTTAGCAAGTGGTGCACCGGAGAGAGAGAAAAAAATATTAGCATCAAACCCAATTCATACATATGTTTAAAATACGCAATATTTAATCGACGAGGAAGAGGGGAAGAATTGAATATAAATTTAGAACGCGCACGTAGTCATTATCATAGGCATAGTCTATACTAAGTAACTTTCGGTAGGTCAGTAATACCCCCACGGCATGTCCACTTTCAAGCACTATATATGTAGGTACATCATACCAGGTGATCCAGGTGAATACGCAAGACGTTCGGGTGTTTCCTCGTACAAGTCGTTTGTATTGCCTAAATAACTCGTCACAGGCGAATTATTACTGTTTTTTAGTATAAATGAAAATTCACTTTTATACCTAGTAATTATATTCTCATATAACGTTGGTGGATATTTTTGTAATTTTTTTGTTACTTGCGAACGTCGAGTTTCGAGTGCATAATTTTCAATGATTTAAATACATTTGGCAAATTACACAACGTTGGAGGATAATTTATCGATAAAATTTTGCCAATAAATTGCCACGATGAACGAGTCTGCGAAAGCGAAAGCTATTTCTCGTGCATATAAAAATACACACGCGTAGGGTGTTTATTTCTCGAGTGGCGCTGCGAATTCGATTATCTACAAAAACAAAAAAGAGTGAAAACTTTCACCCCCCAAAAAAGTAAAAAAAAATCGCGTACAAAGGGAGGGGAAAGGGGTAGGTGTGTGCGGGGGTGGGGTGCGTATCAAAGCTGGATATTTCTTACGCAACCGTTTGAAGCGCACTCGAAATTGGAAATTCGCGTAGTTGAAATTATACTCGAATTAGTACGGCTCTTGATTTCGTCAACCTTGATGAATATGGTTATCGCGTGAAGAGCAGTAGGAGTGTGTGTAAATTTGCCACTTAGTATAGCAGAATGCATAATTCGCGAATACCCCACTACCACCCTTCCACACGTACTTAAACTCCTTTTATTTCAATTCACGCAATGTTATACAAGCACGTGTATTTAATTCGTGTGTACTTTTTATGATTCGTTTGAAGGCTGACACTACGTATAATAATCGCAATGCGTTTGTTAGCAATGTAATTTTCATATAAAGGCAAGACAGGGAGACCAATTACACGAGCACTCAAGGTCTGAAATTTTCAAACCCGGTATAAGACTTCAGTGTTTTCAATTAATCCCACTATATTGAGAAAGAGTACCCTTTTGCAAATGTGACCTTTATATACAGTAGGTACATGAAAATTTTTTAAGAGTTCAGTGTCAATGCGGCTTTCTCAATATTTTCAATTATATATCATAGCACCGTTAGAATTTAATTAACATTTTGTGGTTAGAGGGGAATTTTTCCAAGAGGGGTTTTCCTCAATTAAAAATTGTTCAGGTGAAATTTGGCAATCATCGATTTAGTAAAATCGTTCTACTTACGTGTGACACATCTACCGTACGTCGCAATCCTGTTATTCCAAGCAATATAAAATTAAAATCAATAATTCTACCTGAATTTACAAAAAATTTTAATTGATTCGTACTTAATGGCCATTAGGTAACTGAATTTCAACTTGAATAAACCACTCAGCCGTGTTGTCTACTGTCAAACTGTTCAGGTACCTAGGTAGGTACTAGGTAGATAGGTAGGTAGGTAGGAGGTACCATACGGCGTACATCAAGATGGTAGATAACTATGGTACGTTTTCATAGAATTTTCATCCCCTTGCAGTTTCCTTTAAAAATTGCAGATTAGCTGCCTTTTTTCTCTTCTTTTTCAAGCACTCGCATTTTCATTTGTAATTATATTTAACTTCATGCTGCGCCACTCTCCGCGGTGAAAAAAAATTTAAATTAAAGAAAACAACTTGTTTTCGGTTTATAAATGAGATGCATCGAGAGAATAACTTGAAACCATCCCTGCATCCTTCTTTCTATAACAATGGCGTCTAATAATTCAAGACGATGCGTTGAAACTAACGTCTAACAGCCCGTGAACACTTCATCTACCCGCAGAGAATGGTACACCTTTAAGAAACATCTGCTGATCACCATGACTACTCTGAATAGACCGCACAGTATCATGACCAGACAAATAGATGATTTCCAATAGTTTCCCTTGTTCGAGTTACCCCTTCTACTTTGTCTTTGGTACCCTTTCTGAGTAGCCACTTCCGGCAGGATGGAAACTTTCAGTGTCGCGGCCATGTTATTGTAATTGGCGAAGAATGTTCGTAGATCTCATAACGATATCATTGTTTAATCACGCATAAGTAGGAGTAGGAACCCTAATTCTTTGATATTTTAATTAGCGGTCATTGATTTGGCTCAGGTATCGATGTAGACGTGTGCACAATTACACGTGAAATTATGCCAGTCGCTTTTACGACTATTTAATTTTGAAGTTCCGTCGCTTCGAAAATATTTACCATATCGAACAAACAATAAATTCAAATTTCACCTTCCTGTATAGGGTGCACGTGGCTTGACAAAAAATTTTTCAACTATTGTTTTCACGTATTGGGTCCAATGTCAAATATTGGTTTAATGTTCGTTGAATTAGAGGCGTTTACTTTTGATGGTGCGATGACTTCGTATGTATTATGCGCGAATTTTAATAATAAAAGGGGACATGAACGGTCGTATCAAGTACCAAACAAGTTGCCTAAATGATTATCAGTAACCCATAGTTTAGCAGGTGTCAAGTAACAGAGAAGCCGCATAGCAGTTGAAATTGAAAATAAATTTCACGTGTGGCAGCTGACTTCAGTTGCAAAAAAAAAAAACAAAAAAAAACAGGTCATTTGGATGACCACATACGAGCTGATACCTAGTTTGTTTCTTTAAAAAGTTATGAGTGTAAACCAATATTCACCAAATAAATTTCAGAAGAAGCTTGTTTCTGGATATCAAGAAATGATTAGGGACCACTCAAATTTTTTGTGATAAGATAGCATTAAATTGTACTTCATATCTCTTTTGAAATTACATGGGAAAATTTACCCACTTTTTTTACTCAAATGGCCTTAATTTTACTCGTGTCAGCGAAATCCACTTTTGACTATTTGACAATGTTACCGTTTCAGGATATCAGAATTATACGAATGAAGATACGGAAATTCTAAAAAGATAGGGATTTTTTTCCACTGTAAAAAGTCGCGTGAGGGCCCAAAATTAGATTTTTTACATCATATAGACGGAGATAGCAGATATTATTGGCCCCAAAAGTCCATTTTTTCTTTTATGAGTCCAAATTTTTCAAATTAAAAGGCTATAATATGGCCCGAGCGAAGCGAGGGCGAAAACGTCGAGAAAATTTTTGAAGACATGGGTGTGTTTCTAGCTTATTGCTCGTCTTTTGGAGAAGAATTCAACTATTATACTGAATTTTGGAAAGGATACGGAAATTTTTTGGGAAAAAGGGCCGAAGATACGGGGATTATACGGAAATTCAATTATACGGAATGTTATACGGATTTTTTTAAAATATACGGTTTCCGTATAATTATATGGGAAAGGGTAACACTGCTATTTGAGTATAATGATAATAATATATTTCTTTTTCCCGTTGACACAATACAGAATGTATAATCTCCCTCTCTATGCGCATGGTGTGAGCAAGGGGGGGGGGCTTACACACATTTATATACTTTAAATTTATAAAACTGGAACATCAGCTCTTAACAGATAAAAATGTAGAAAACAATAGGCAAATACAAAAATCAACTCACATAATAGAGGATAAAAAAAATAAAAACAAAATTAAATAAATTAATGAAACGGTAACATCAGCTCTTAACATATACCTATAAATGTAGAAAACACAATAGGCAAATACAAAAAATCAACTCACATAATAGAGGATAAAAAACAAAAAATAAAAACAAAATAAAATAAATTAATAAAACGGTAACATCAGCTCTTAACAAATACAAAAGTAGAAAACGCAATAGACAGTACAATAATCAACTCAGAAATAGATGGATAAACCCAAAAGATAAAAACAAAATTAAATTAATTTAAACAATTGCATCAAAGTACAGTTGCACAGATACAGACCTACCGAGTGATGTAAAGTGACATGGTAAGGAAGCAAAACGGTTTAAATAAAAAAAAACATCAAAATGAAAATTTTAAACTATTGAAAAATGTATCTAAAGTACTTTCAGTAATTTTTGAAAACACTGAAAAATGAACAAAATCGATGAAAACATTTGAACGCTCCATTTACTTTTAGCGAACTTCATCAATTCAATTTTTGTAACTTCGTAGAATTTGGGGCCAAAGCAGAAAAGTTAGGTGAAAATATTCTTTCTACATTATGTTATCCAATCTCTTGATACCTTTGTACAATGTACTTACATACTCATTAAGTAGTGCTGGAAGCTGAATATCTACCTACCAGAAAAATTGAAGGGGAAAAAAAGTGCAATGCAACCTGCATTTTAGGTTGGCAAAGAAATTTGTTTGACAAAAACTTCAAAAATAGTAGGTATAATTTATTCAAAACTTGAATAATACTTTTGATTCGTGAATATATCCCCACTTCTTGAATGGAGGTGAAAAGGGGATAGCTATCGCGTGTATGGTGCATTAAAGTTCATTTAGATTTAGATTACATTACCGTTGGTAACAGAGAATCAGCTCATTCGTTCGCGAATTATTCAACACTCGCGAATATTATTCGTTTACGCGACGAAAGATCAATCTTCAAGTGCAAGAGACTTTGAAAAGTGAAAAATATCCGAATGGAATTTCCATTTTCGCGCGATGAAAACTGAAACAGTTTGAACAGTTGTAATTTTAAAAAACTTTTGATTCTTTTTTGAAAACGAAGTACCTAGGTAAATCCAAGTAGTGTTAATAAGTGTGGTGTATTGAAAATTTGAATGCATAAAACTGTTTTTAAGACATTCGAATGCCACATGAACCAATCATATACAATTTAATTTCGCGGCGTGTAAAATAATTATTACAACTAATTCAAAATTCAGTTATAACTAGAATTTTTTAAAAACTTATTACCTACGTCAGGATTGATACCTGAATCTTAGTAGTGATAGTGTTCACCATGCCGCAACAACAGCCGGTATTTTCCCGGCTCATTAATGAACAGTGTTGTTGAAAATGTATTAATTCATTTTTTTGTTTTTTAAATTCTGTTTCACAACTATAGGAAAGAAAGAGTATGAAATTCATCCAATTATTGCGCAAATCCGATGATAAAATGATATTTGCCACTAAATATAAGAATAACTTTTTTTGGACCAAAATTAATAGTTTTCGTGTTTTCGTCTTTCGGAACAACTGTAGAAACACGTTCAAGTTGTTTTATATTCTGTTAGTTTTCGCGTCCATTAGTTTATTGTGTGGTGCTGAACGGACTGAAAGAACAACAATGTGCCCAAATTGTGGTGTTAGAAATATAACTGCATTACGGAATTATGCCATGGCGAGTATTCGGGACAAAATACTGGATGCCCTAGGATACACGAATGGCACACCTGAATCCAAATTAAAGGATCGAAGAATATTACTACCCTTCCTAGCTAAATTCATGGACATGTACAATGTGAGTGATAACCAGGCCAACTCTGTGCAAAACACTCGAGAGATTGAAGAGATACCAAAAATCCAAAGACAGGAAGAACTGATTACTGGAGAAATAAGTGAGTTGTATTTTAGTTTTTTTGTCTTTTTCACTCTTTAGACATAATATATGGTATCAATATACAATCAATACTTCAATAGGCATAATACAATATGGTATTAATATACATCAACTTAGTACAAGCAGGAGGAATGGGTGCGTGTACCTAGATAGATACCTACCATTAAAATTGCAGGGTTTGTTGTGAAAAAACCTCAGTTTATCATTCATGAAATTTTTGTAGTAAACCTAGATTTGTCATCATATGTACTCACTATGCAACAAATCTGTCATAACTGCTTCAGCTCTAGGAATTGGGATTGAGAAACCCTACTTGAAGAATTCATGAAATTTTTGTAGTAAACTTGGATTTGTCATCATAGATATGTATCGATTAAGTATGTAATAAATTGGCCCCAACTGCTTCAGCTCTGGGAATCTGGATTGAGGAACTCTACATAAAAAATTTAGAAAAAGGTTATCCCAAAAATTTCGCACTGAACCCTTCATTTATTAGCAAATAGAAACGAATTATTAGAAAGAAGTCTACCCTCAATGAACAGATAGAGTGAGAAAAATAAAAAACCACGTTAACTCGATTTCAGCTCTAACATCATCAAAACTTTCCCCAAAAATTTTTTTATTTCTAATAGGATTCCCCTGAAGATTGCAATCATCAAAAATTTTTATACCACAACATTACTTAGTCGAGGCAATTTTTAGATTAGAAATTGGGTACTTACCATACATGTACACAAAATTCAACGTATGGCTTCTTACTTCATCATTTATTACATTGATTTGTTTGAAAACCATCAATGTTCATCTAATGATTTCTATTCATCAGTGTCACATGAAAATACAATCAAAAAAAGTCACCTGTCATTGAAATTTGAATAATAAATACAATTTTTAGTTGATATAATTCAGTAAAAGAGATTGTATTCATGAAATGTAGTAAAAGTGCCATGTCGCAGTACACGGTAGCGTGGCCGAGTGGTCTAAGGCGCTGGTTTTAGGCACCAGTCCGCAAGGGCGTGGGTTCGAATCCCACCGCTGCCACAGAGAAATTTTATGCCAATAAGTAATTTTTTTTTTCAAGTTTTTAATCAATTATAAGAATTACCTTAATTCATAATGAAATTTGGATAAATATTATTTCTCAAAAAAGAAAAAAAAAAAGGTTGGTGAAATTTATTCAACATTGCGTGAAAGTATGATTGTTCAAGCACAATGTTGAATTGAATAAGTTTTTTTTTTCATCGCCTAAGAGCATAGCATTATAAATCCATACCTACTATTAGTAGGTAGTTAGGTACCTAGCCATAACAATTCTCGATTCTTAGATAATTCTTATAACTGAAACTGATAAAGAATATTATTTTTTGATGCATTATTTTGGCGCCAAATCTACCTATCCTGTGCAGCAAAGGCATGTAAATCCCCAACTCCCAAGCCATTTGCTGTTCATATAATGAGCTTATAATTTACAATCATTGCAGTTTTGCAGTTTTTCTCTTAATTTTTTGCATCCATCAAGCAATTTACTTCTTTTGTGCTGAAATTACTAATTAGTAATTAAGCACTTATTCCACTTTCTTTTCATTCTTTTTTTTTTGTCAACATAAAATTAACAAGCCGCATTTTTTTTCATTGTGAAAAAATCATCAATGAAAAAGTTGAAGTGGAAGTCTTTTTGGAGTTATTCTGGATCAATATTCATGCATAGAAAGTGATAAAAGCGAAGCGCAGCTGTTACCACAAGTATAAGGGAACCGGGGAACTCAGAAATAAGAGAATGATAGGAATCCCCAAGACCTTGACACTATCCTATTAAAATGGCAATTTAGTGCAAATGTTGAAATGTTAACATAGAACATGACAACAACCAATTTGTAACTCGGTCAAAAAAATCACACGTTCTTACTAGGTAGTATCAGCATCACACTGAAGAAAAACGTAGATTTTCCTTTTAAGTACTTCATCATAAGGTGCAATGTCAAACAACTTAGAACCAGTTTTTTGAATTCGACCTGCCGAAAAACTGGATGAATTTGACCAGGGACCTAGAAAAAGGCTCCTCTTTAGGTACTTAGTTTATAAGCAAAATTGTGATGTCAAAGGCAACTGATGAGTACTCTAGTTTTGTAGTTACAACCATAAACAGTAAAAATAAGTAGATATAGATGCATTACTAATCTCATATTTTGAGATATTTTAGAATAAAATATAAGGTCCCGGTGAAAAAAAATTATATCCGATTGGATCCAATTGGATCCAATCAATAAGATGTGTTCGGATCCAATTTGATCCACAAAATGGCGGAATGCAATTGGATGTGATTGGATCCAATCGGATCCAAACGGAGGTGATGATATAGAGGATAAATAAATTGATAAAATCTAATCGATGTCCTGATAATGGTTTAAATTTGAGTTGATCTTTACAAGCTCTCAAAGTAATCAAAAAGTAACGCAGCTTTCGCCACGCAGGCACTAGGCGTAGATCCCAATATGCAGACATGATCTGCGACGAAGGAGAATCATCTCCTTCAAGAGAGGGAGGTGAAACCTTTGCCTTATATAGTTTTTTATTACACACTTTACCTAAGAGAAGTAAAAAGCATAATTCGAAAATGAATTACATACATGATGGGATCCATCAATCCATAATTGGATCCAAATAGATGCAACCATACATAAATAGATCCAATCGTATGTAAT
>FIZT01048489.1:0-18532 GCA_900065295.1 Paracoccus marginatus
TTGGCGGGGTGGCAACTTGACATTTCAAAAATTTTTTAATATGGACAACCCTAATACATACACTTGTTGAATCACTTTACACGTGACACAGCAGGTTATACTGGTAAAGCAAACTGCCTCAAAGCTTTTCTTCAGCTCTTTTAAGCGTTTATAACCTTAACCGCACACGTTTGCCCTTCTCTTTGGCAATTCAAATCCTCCACCCGCTTGCCAACTTGATTCAAAAACGAAAAACCCACGCAAATTTGAAATTTCCTTTGGTTTGTAACCTTGAAAAAAATTTCAATTTTATATTTTTTTTTTTCCGAAGTAAGTCTGCCAACCTGCAGCGAACTTATTACCGCCGAGTAAGTGTGAAACTAAGGCGATTGAACGAAAATTACTTTTCCCCATCTCTCTTATACATTACACCCATGTCGGAGGTTACAGACGGCAGTCAGAAACTTTCTTCAATTATAACGTCTATTATGTACTGCTAAGCCGAGCGAGAGAATTTTTCTCTCTAGCGCGTTGGACTTAATCAATATACAAGAGTGAGAGGAAACCGCCGGCCCCCGGCTCGAATGCTTTTAAACCTATGGACAAAATGTGTCGTACTTTTGCGCGATGCCATTTTTAATGTATAAGATTTTTTCATTCTCGTCGTGAGATTTTTTTTTCTTTGCTCATGTAGTTATTTTCATTGGACAACGTTAAAAACCGTTTATTGAATTATTTACGGTCTGCTTGAAAGAGTTATTTTCGCATTATGAACAAAATTATAGGGTCGTAAGTCTTTTGCGCGATTGTGTAAGAAGGCCATCTTCTTGAAATAATAATAAGATCGAAGCGATTACGCTGTTTATTGCGAAGAGGTCCTTTAAACGGTAATTTATTGTTATGACAATGTTTCAGACTCTTTTGGAATATAAGAACCGGACCGATGTGTATAATTTTTCACATTATCAGTTGTGCGATCTGATTTTTATAACGTCATTCGGGAAACATTAAATGTTAAATTATTGAAATTTGCCCAGCTATTAAAATCGTCTTCTGTTATTTTATTTTTTCGCAGCACTTAAAGAGCAGACATTTAATTTTCTCGAATATACCATAATGGCGAACGATTGCGCCTCGAAATTATGTATGGGTCGGAAGTGCACCGTGTTTATGGGATTTTTGAAATACACCAGTCGAGAGAAGAGCAGGGTTGAGAGACATCTATACATATATCAATGGTGTTACTTATGATAGGGTTCTTATGGTTTATGCGTGTACTATTTTGTTTGGCTTGAGTTCTCCAGTTGCGAATGAGGTTATTGTACTCGGTGTCTTGATCGAAGAGGGATTCCACGGTTTTGAAGGGCTGCCAATGTGGGAGTTACAATGTGAAATATCGTGTAGTGTCGTCGGATTTTCCACGTCTTGAAAATGTTTCAAAAATTGCATTTTGAATTCTATAACTATGAAAATTTAGTGAAATGAAAAAAAATTGCCAAATTGAAATTTTAAAAATTTTTTATGAATGAAATATTTTCGAAAAATTGTAAATTTGAAGAATTCCAAGAAAATTGGAAAATTTTTTAAAAATAACAAATTTTGACAGATTAGCAAATTATAAAAAATTGATGAATTTTGACAAATTAAAGAATTTTGACAATTGACGACGAATTTAAAAAAATTAAAGCATCTCGAAAATTGATGAATTTTGCAAAAAAAAAATTTCAATTGATAAATTATGTTTTTATAAAATTTTGTTTGAAAAACTGTTGAATTTTGAATTAATAAATTTTGAAAAATCGGTAAATTTTGAAAAATTGGTAAATTTTGGAAAATTGGTAAATTTCGAAAATTAGTAAATTTTGAAAAATTGGTAAATTTTGAAAAATTGGTAAATTTTGAAAAATTGGTGATTCTTAAAAAAGTGATAAATTTTGAAAAATTGGTAAATTTTGAAAAATTGGTGATTCTTAAAAAATTGATAAATTTTGAAAAATTGGTAAAATTGGTAAATTCTGAAAAATTGATAAATTCTAAAAAATTGAAGAATTTTGAAAAATTGACAAATTACCTACCTGCAGTTAAATTCTGCAGAATGGGGAAACTGAAGATTTTTTGGACCCAAGAAAAGACTTTTTGACCCTTGCTCTCCAAATTAAAAATCAGTAACGAAATCCGAATTCAGCGAAAATGATGAAAAAATTTCTTTTTTCGTGACTAGATGCTGATTAGAAGATTTTTTGTGAGATTTTGTTGAAATCATTCAATTTAGCAATGGAATTTGCTATTAATGCTACTAAGACACCGTGTAGGTCTATAGGTATATATATTTACAGGCATCATCTAAGTATACTCACCCAACTGTCGTCTTTAATCGATTAAATTTTCCAACAGGATACAAAATCACTCAACCAATTTGCCAAAACACAGCTACCGGAGATATCGTGGACCAACATCTTTGCGATATCTCTCAAATGCCCGAAGGAAGATTACTCGAATGCAACGTGGAGCCATGCCCGCCAAAGTGAGTCTACAATAAGTATACGTAAGACGTGAAATCTAGCGTAAACTATTGTTACAATCATCCGAAGCTCGATTCGGCAAATAATCGCTGTGGAAGTTGGCTGTTTTCTCATTAAAATAGTATATTCATTAAATTTTTCCGTCTGCTGCGAGCTGCGACTCCATTGTAATTTGGCAATCGAGTCTACGAAACAAAAGCTTGACCGGAGAGACTTAGGCTAGATTGTATTTATTTTACAGATGGGAAGCTGGCGAATGGTCAGTTTGTAGTCAAAGCTGTGGAAGTGGAATAAAAACAAGAAGACTTTATTGTGTAGAAGAACATAATAAAACGAAAACAAAAGTAAGTTAAAAACCATTTTCATAGCGAAAATAACGCGCACTGTAGTGAAAACAACGTTTGAAGAGGGAGGGGGTGAGGCAAAAGTGGCTATAGAGAAAATATACAGAAGCGGAGAGAAAACTTAGTCGACATTTTCGTTTCGTGTTCGTAGTTTGTAAAAATTCCAGTTCCTAGGTTTCGAACCGACTTTTTCGCCGTCGTTTTTCATGTTCAATTGTTAAATAAATTTTTTTTAAAATACAGTCGAGTACTTCCCACCGTCTTGGATTACATCGTAAAATTTTTTTTACTTGGGTAACTTCATCAATAAAAAGTTTCAATTCTTGTTAACGTTAGAACAAGTTTTTTTTTCTCTTTCGGGAACCAGCAGCATACTTCTTTTTTAGTTTGTGAGTTAGAATGAATTTTTCGTAGCGTATCGAATTCCGAAAATAATAAATCGAAAAACGATAATTTTTTTTCATTTGCACGATTTATTTATAAAGAATATACCTACATCTGCTGAAAGTTGTCCATCTTTATGTGAGGTGAACAGACGTTGAAATAGATGTCTACGTATTTGCAGAGGGTTTGCGAGGAAAGATCTTTAATTTAGTTCGCAAAATAGAGTAGGTAGATTGGAATGAAGCGAAATTTAATACAAAGTCGGTTGGTTCTTCGGGGTTAACTTTATTTCAAGAATGTTGAACATTTTTTCGCCTCAACACTTTCGTAATTATGAAATAATTGGTAGCAGAAGTAAGATCTTGGAATTTTTTTGTTTGAAAGTATGTCAGTAAGTGAGCTGCGGTGTAATTAGAAGGATTTCAAGTACGATTTTTGCGAAGATTTTTTTTCTTATGGGACTATCTTGCCCCTTACATTTTCCAAACAACATGATTCATTATTCATTTGCAAAAATTAAAAATGTTTTCAAGATCGAAACTTATCTAAAAAAATGAGTGATTCTCACAATCTGACCATAAATATTGAAAACGATCTTCGAACTGAAAGTATTCCCAAAGTTGAAAACTGGTTTAAAATTAGAAAATTTTCACAACATTGAAAATTATCCTCGAAATAAAACCTTTTTCGATGCTGAAAATTTTAATTTCTGATTTTTTTTTTTTCAAAAATCAAAAGCTGTACTGAAATTGAAAATCATCTTGAAATCGGAAAATTGTAGAAAAATTACAAATCTTTTAAAATCGAAAATCCACTTGAAATACTGACAATTCTTAAAGTTGCCCATTTTTTCATGATTGAAAATTTTTCAAAAAATGATATTTTTCTTAAAATTAATTTTTTCTGATTTATTCTTGAAAATTATCATAAAATTGAAATTTATGTACAAATAAAACAATTCCCTAAAATACGTAGGCCTACAAATTGGAAACTAATCTCAAATAGAAAGCTATTTTCAAAAATTTAAACCAATAAAATTGAAAATTTTTCTGGAATAGAAAAAAAAATTTTTTAAAGAGCAAAACTACTTACTTAGGTAGGTACTTGATAAAAATATTTCCAAAATTGAATTTTTCATAAAATTGGAAATCTTATGAAAACTGAAAATTCTCTTGACATCGAAAATTTTTCCGAAATTGGCAATTTTTTTTTAAGATTGAAAATCTGGGGAGAAAAATGAAAATGATCGTAAAATTGAAAACCTTCCTATGATGGAAAATTCTTGCAAAACTTTTCAAAATTGGGAGCAACTCTATTAAAAATTCAAACAATAAAATTGAAATTTCCCCCAAAGTCATAATATTTTTCTAAAATCAAAAAATTGAAAATTTTCATAAAATTACCACTTTTATAAAAATCCAAAATCCTTTCGAAATTGAAAATTTTTCTGAAATCGCCAATTTTGAAAATCTTTCGAAAATTGAAATTTCTTTTTCAATGCATACAAATCTTTTCTAAAATTAAACTGAAATTGGAAATTTTCTTAGAAGTAAAAACATTTCAATGATTGAAAATCATCATGGATTTGAAAGTGGTCGAATATAATTGAAAATTTTCCTGAAATTGAAAACAAAATACAAACACCAATCTTTCGTTGCACCCACCTGGCGAGGAGTTGCTTGGAGTGTACCCAAACTACCACAGGGCACAGATGGATGGAGTAAGTCATTAGTCAAGGGAGGATGGGCTACGTTGCCGAAATTCAGTTTTCAATGTACCCCAAAATTCGATAAATTCTGAATTAGATTCCATTTTTTTGACCATGTACCCATCGAAGCTCGAGGGGTTGCTCGAAGTGGACTCAAAAACTCCCCCAGATGGATAGAGGAAGTCAAAGGGAAGGGAGCTACGTTACCAATCATGAAATTGAAAATCTTTCAAAAATATCCTGAGCATCAAAAGTGACTTTCTCGGAAAATGAAGTTTTATAATTCGCAATTTAGTAGGCCTAACTTTTGAACAGAATGACCGATTGATCAAAAACTGGGAAAACCCCAAATCTTGATGCTAACAATAAGGTCCCTGTTGCCATCCACACTCACAAATTGAAAATCATCTTGAAAGAATTTTTTTTTAATGGCAATTGTCTTTAATTTCCATTGATTTAATTATTTTTTATAAAAATGTTTTTCATGCAATAGAATTTCTCAAGTTGAAATTTTTTCAAAATCAAGGAACCTTCAAAAAACGAATAATATTTTTCGAAATTGAAAATTTTCTAAAATTTGGCAATTTTTTGAAAATTAATGTTGCTGAAGGTAGAGCAAATTGGTACCCATTTCAGAAAACCTTTCCGATTCTTCTATTTTTTGAAGCTGGATTCCTGTAAAAACCTTCAAAAATAGATAATCATCTCTAAAGAAAAACAGGTTAGGCACCTCAACTTTCTACGTATAAAAAATTTGATAACATATTTAAAAATAATTCCAATATGTTTCAAACCCAAATCGTAAATACGCGGTAAAGGGTTTAGTCGCCAGTCTGGCCTCATATGTATGTACTCTTTAACAAGATATCCTTCCCTTTGAGCAAACAGTGGGTAGAATGTAAACTCCTTTACGCTACCGCGATTCTAATCAAAACGCTAAACGCAGCCTTCAATTCTACCACTGAAAGAGACACCGAAACCGAGGTGTAAGCACGGTGCACTTGGGCAAATAATTGCATCAACCACGAAAAATCGATATTGCTTAATACGAAGCTTAGCGAAACGAATATGATTTTAGCATGGAACGTGCCACTGCCACGCCATTGCCACCGCAATCCGTTATGAATTTGTAAATAATCCTGACACTCGTCTGCAAAAATGTACAAAGGGTCGTTCTGTACTTCAGACGCAGACATCTTCACTCGAAATGAATATTTTATGAGTATTTTTGCACTGCGATAAAAACAAGAGCTGTTATTTAGGTGTTTGGTGAAAACTTGGCGGTATTTTTAATTCGACCGTTCCTTCGTTTAACGAATTTTCTTCATCGGTGCCGCCTTAATTATTTACCGGGTTTTGACGATGGAAATCGCGCGTATACCCTGTGGCGTATGGTTAATTTCACTCTTTAGCTGTGATTTCGAATTAAATTACAATTAATTTTTAATTTGTTTTTAAGATACGATTTTCGAATGGTCAAAAGCATGATACTTATGCATTGTTTTCAGCGAAATGTGCTGGGGGGTTTTTTCTTTCCGTCTGCGGATGCAGCTTTTAAAATTTTTAAATAAATAATTGCTCGTTTCAAAAAACGAAATGAGCAATCAGCTACGTACACAGTGTGAGCCACATAGCGATAAGTTTTTATCAAGGTTGGATTTTCCTTTCAGGTATTCAATCATTTATGCAAAGGGCACAAACCGCGAATGCAAGAATCGTGTAACATGCAGCCCTGCCCTCCTGAATGGATAACCGGCCAATGGTCAAAAGTGAGTAGACCGTAGATGATTTAAAATTCGCATCGCAAATTTAGATGCAGCCATTCACGACCTTTGATTCGTTTCAGTGCTCGGCAACCTGCGGTCAAGGTATCCAAACTCGTTCGGTAACTTGTAATAAAAATCCGGCAGACATGATGCAATGCGACCCTTTGAAAAAACCTTCAACCGAACAGAAATGCTTCGCAGATACATCGTGCCAAGGTTAAACAAACGTTTTAAAACCTAAAAAAAAAAAAAAACTACACCAGAACGAGCTTTTTTTTCGCTCGTCTGTACAAAAAAAAGAAAAAATAATCTAACGGATACGTTGATATTACAGAAGAAAAATATTATTCGTTGTACGACGAAGGACCTAAATCATCGGCGGTTTCGTATAATAAAGATACCGAATACCGTATACAAGCGGAAAAGTTAATTGGAAAACAAAACGGATCTCCGCACGCGGTGTAATTATTTTTTCACAAATTTACGATATCACGTTTTAACAGGTCTGGCGTATGTGTGTGTCCCCTCTGTCTCCGTATTTCCCGTTCTACGTAAAGAAACCAATGCACGGGCTAAAGTAGACTTTTTTTATGGCACACAAAACGCCTATTTTTATTTTACGATTTTATCGCTCGAAGGTTTCGCAACTTTCAAAGCGACGATTTTCCCGTTCAGCTGTCGGCCACGTCTTGATTCCTATGATCGTTTACAGATTCGTAGCCGAGGAATGGGGACCGTGTAGTGTGACCTGTGGCGAGGGGTTTCGCAAAAGGAAGGTGTACTGTAAGGCGCATCTCGATTATATGAATGTGATGACTAAATTTGCCGACGACACTTGTGGAGGCGAGAAGCCAATTGAAATTGAACGATGTGTTAACAAACCCTGCACTTCGGATACTATGTGAGTATATTTTAGATTAAATTGATTTATTGTTGATTTTTTTTTTTTTTTTGAATTTAAAAACCTTGTGGGCCATTTCGTCAAAATTTGCGAAATGGAAAATTCTTTGAATTGATAAGAGCTAATTTTAAAAATCTTTCAAAATTAAAAATAATTTTCGGATTTGCATCTCCAAAAATTTTACTCGATTCATTTTTTTTTTATTCTGAAAAAAAAAATACAAAAATATTTAAAAAGGAAGAGCTAAAAATAATTTAAAAATCTAAACCAATTTTTAAAAAATTGAAAGAGCCAATTGAGCACAATTTTTAAAGAAAATTAAAAATGAATCTAAAAAATTTCAAAAACTGGAAAATTTTTTAAAAATCTAATGGATTGAAATTCGGATTCTACGACCCTAACTTGGTCAAAAAATGCTATCTTTTCTCTTCTCTACACCCGGAATCGAAAAATTGAATTTTTTCAAAAACGCATGAAAAAAGTCATTAGGCCTACGCCCTTCGGATGGAAAATTTTCAAAGACTCGCCTCGCCCAATTAGAAAATGTTCCAAGTGTTTTTTCGACTGATTCGAGTTCGCTGAACACGAATCTGGTGTCGTGTCCTCGTGTCGGTTTTTTTTGGAGACGTTTTTTGAAATTTTTAAAACCAGAAATGCCAAATTATGAAAAAAAAACAAAATTGACAAAATTTCAAGTGAGCTCATTTTCAGTGCCAAATGTGAGTTCTACGACACAAAATTAGTCAGGAAAATGTGTTGTTTCTCTGTTTTTTGAGAAGAATGCAAAAATCAATTTTTTTGAAAAATGCATGCGAACAAGCATCAAGTGTACCCCTGAGAGATTATTGAAAACTCGCTCCAACCAGTTATGAAATTTTCAAAATGTGTTTTGGACCAATTTGAGGTAACCGAACACGAATCTGGTGTCGGTTTTTCTATTGGAGGTTTTTTCGAAATTTTGATTTTTTTTTCAAAATACTTGTGAAAAGTCAGCTGACCGTATGGAAAATTTTCAAAAACTCGCCCCATCCAATTAGAAAATTTTCAAAGTGTATTTTCGACTAATTCGAGTTCGCTGAACACGAATCTGGTGTCAGTTTTTTTTTTGGAAGCGTTTTTCGAGATTTTGAAAAATTTGCCAGAAATTCCAAATTGTGAGAAAAATCAAAATTGAAAAAATATCGAGTAGGCTCAATTTCAGCGCCAGATTCGAATTCTACGACCCAAAATTAGTCAGGAAAAAGTGTTGTTTCTCTGTTTTATGAGAGGAATCCGAAAATCGATTTTTTTGAAAAATGCATGCGAATATAGCATCAGTGTACCCCTGAGAGATTATCGAAAACTTGCTCCAGACCAGTTATGAAATTTCCAAAATGTTTTTTGGACTGATTCGAGTTTGCTGAACACGAATCTGGTGTCGGTTTTCCCATTGGAAGCGTTTTTCGAAATTTTGATTTTTTTTTCAAAATTTAAAAAATATAAAAGTCGAAAAAACCTTCGAAATGAAAAATTGAAAATTGAAACGACGGATTTTCTTCGATTTCCAGTTGGGACTCGTCAGTTCAAGACGGATACAGCGAGGACGTCAAAGAAGACTCTATATCTCCCAAAGTAGCCCCCGGAGCCTACGGTAAAACCTACAGCTGGGTTAAAAACGGCTTCACTCCATGCACAGCGACCTGTCTCGGAGGTGAGAAATTCCTACTAATAACCAAAAAAATAAACCCCTCTCGCTGAAAAAAAATTCACGCAATTTTTTCTCTCGACAAAAAACCAGGAGTCCAAGAACTGATCGTAAACTGCATTCGAGACGACGATAAAAAGGTCGTATCACCTTACCTATGCGATACAAAAACGCAGCCAGCTGTCATCACGCAAACCTGCAACGATCACCCTTGCCCACCTCGATGGAACGTCAGCGAATATTCGTCGTGTAATAAGAAATGTGGCATGGGTATCCAAACCAGAGAAGTAAACTGCATACACGAGGTCACCATGAGCAACACTGTCGCCGTACCTCATAACATGTGCGAACAACCCGCCCCTCCCGACCGTCAACATTGCAATTTCGTCGATTGCCCCGTCGAATGGTATACTTCAAACTGGACCAAAGTAAGCACGAATAGATATTCTTCATTTCAGCAAATTTTTAATTTATTTTTTTACTCGAGCGATTAATTTTTTTTCTAGTGCTCGAAAGTTTGCGGCGGTGGCGTTAAAACGAGGACTGTCGAGTGTCGTCAAATCACAGCCCAGGATAGAATCGTTTCGCATCCTGATCACATGTGCGAAGGACGTAAACCTCAGTCTACCACTCCGTGCAATGGCCGTCCGTGCGGTAAAAATAAGAAACCCGGATCTCACGTCATTTCAAGCGCTGACAATCAGGCCTTCGTTCAAGTAAACCCAAACAAACAAGTTTCCATTAAAATTGGCGGCAGAGCTACCGTATTCTTGGGCACCTCTATGAAGATTAAATGCCCTACGAAGAATTTCGATAAGTATGTTGCATGGATTGCGGAATACCAGTAAAATACGTACGAATTTTATTCAATTTTTTAAATATTTCGTCGTTTTTCTCTTCAGGGAACGTCTGGTTTGGGAGAAAGACGGAAAAGAAGTTCATAATAATGGAAATTATAGAATTTTGAAAAAAAGAGGAATACTCAAGATAGAAACGGTGTCGTATTCTGATAACGCCACGTTCACATGCAAAGGTATGTATTATTTTTTGCCTGAAAAATTGAGCCCATTACATCGATAGGATGCTCTAAATTTGCCCATTTTTTCCAGCTGGTTCGTCGTCGTCTAGCTTAATAGTGCTTGTGAAACCACCACCGGGTAAATTACCAGCCAGCTCCGAAGAATCAGCTAAACAGAATAACCAATTAGATCCAGCTATTCCTATGGAAATTTCTGGCAAAACGAATTTCGAACTTTCCGAAGACATCAGCCACGAAAGACTCTCAGAATACGAGAAAAATCAGAGAAAATTAATGCAAAAGAGACCAACTACCCCTAAGTCGCTACCTCCTATCGGTGCCACGACCAACGAAATGATCTCAAATCAGGTAAAATTAGTCGGTTCAATTGCCAGAGAGAGAGAAGTACACCTGTTTCTCTCTCGGAATATATTATTTTTAATTTAAAAAAAGCAAAAGTAAAAGTGGAATTTCGATAGGAATCACTTCGTATGCATGTTTTTGAAAATTATACGCAACCGTTTAGTTGAAACACTCGTGGAAAAAAAAAGTAAAATATCAAATTTCCGTATCTTTTGCCCTGGCTACGTAATTTAAAGGGGCAATAAAGAAAAATATTCAACATTTTTTAATCTGTAATTCGCATGTGCACGAATTCCACAATTTATAATGAAGAGGTTAAAAAGGAAAAGAAAACATCGAGCGGAATGTAATTTAAAATGTATTTTATTAACAGGGTACAAAGCACCAAATGGTTGATTCTTTATTACCTTCTGGTAATGTTGCCCCCGCTGCTTCGTCGGGGTCGCGCCTAACACCGTTATTCTTTGGTATTCTTATTAACTTAAAGGTGAGCTTAAATTACTAATCGCTTGCGATATTTTTTTTTCGCACGCATTACGCGCTTTAAACCGCCAAACGCACTGTATTCTTTCTTTTCTTTTCTCTTTTTTGTATTCAAACGTGTCGACTTAATAGTTTTGTAACTTTTTTTAAAAGAGGGTTTAAACTACATATACGAGGGGTAAGTCTTGGCTCGGATTAAAATTCATAATTAAATTTAACTATCCGTTTGCTAAATTTTAAATAATTAAGAAGAAAAGAGGCTTTGTTTATATGCGACGTCGCAAAGGCACGCACTTACATATTTCACTGTATTCTCTCTCCGTTTCCCTTTATTTATACGTACCTACGTAGACTATGCTGTACCACAAACACCACCAGTTGGTAATTAGGTGCTAACACAAGAGCGTTGAAAAAAGGAATGAAAAAAATGGCGTTTTTTTCATTCTTGACAGATGTCATCTAACTTTAAATCTGGGTCAGAGAATTTGTCAAGTGTTGTAGAGATAAAAAGACGTTGAACATTTCTGCCAACATATAAAAGCCAAGTCTTATTAATTCGACACTACTTGGATTTGGCATTAAGCTTTTAAGACGCGCGAATTCATTTAAAACTCGATTAAATGTTCGAAATGTTTGGTCGGACGAGGGTCTCTGCCATCCGAGAGCTCGCGAATCGTAGCGCAGATTTAATTTCGGAATTTTGTCCTTTTTTTTCTCCTTCTTCTTTAGTTGTGTATTTTTTGTTGCTTCTTACGTTCATATAGTTTTCTTACTTCCTTATTAATGAAAAGAGTAGAGGTTGTGGTCGTTTCAGTATGGAGAAAATATCAGGAGCCAGAGGATGCTGATGGAGGAGCCCGAATTCGAGCAACTGAAACATACTGTTATTGTTGAGCCTACGACGACGGAGAATGTAATTGGGGCTACGATGGTTTTGGGAAAAGGTTGGTTTTTCTTCAACTCTGGTGGAGAATTGATGAGAGGTTCTGAAAATTGATTATGAAAATTGGAAAAAAATTACTTCTTTATATAAAATAGATGATGTCATTTCCAATTCCAAGAAAATTGCACTTTTTAGGAAAATGACAACTGTTTCTGAAACAGGAAAAATTGCACGCTTTTCGAAATTGAAAATTTCTCAAGAAATCAAAATTACATTTTTCAAAAAAAGTGATTGGTTATTCGAAAATTGTGATCTTTTCAAAGATGGCACTTTTTTAAAAATAAAGTTACAATTTTTGAAATCTACTTACTTGAGTAAATTGTTTTTCAAAAACCAAAAAATTTTGGAGAGTGACAAATTTTGTGGGGAAAAACAATATTTTGAAAAATGGCAATCTTTTGAAAAATGAATTTTTTGAAAAAATAACAACTTATTGAACAAGGACCATTTCTTGAAAAATGACAGTTTTCTGAAAAAAGACAAATTTCCTGGTTAAATGACAATCTTTTGAAAAATTACAATTTTTTGAAAAATCACAGTTTCTTGAAAAATCACAATTGAAAAAATGATAGTTTCCTGAAAAATGACAATTTTTTTGAAAAATGAAAATTTCCTGAAAAATGACAATATTTGAAAAATGAAAATTTCCTGAAAAATGACAATATAAATGACAATTTCTTGAAACATGTCAATTTCTTGAAAAATGACAGTTTTCTGAAAAATGAAAATTTTCTGGAAAATGTCAATCTTTTGAAAAATGATGATTTTTTGAAAATTCACAGTTCCTTGAAAAATGACAATTTAAAAAAAATGACAGTTTCCTGAAAAATGACAATTTTTTGGGAAAATGAAAATTTCCTGTAAAATGACAATATTTGAAAAATGACAGTTTCTTGAAAAATGACAGTTTTCTGAAAAATGACAATTTGCTGGAAAATGACAATTTTTTTTGAAAAATTGAAATTTCCTGAAAAATGACAATATTTGAAAAATGACAATTTCTTGAAGCATGTCAATTTCTTGAAAAATGACAGTTTTCTGAAAAATGACAATCTTTTGAAAAATTACAATTTTTTGACAGTTTCTTGAAAAATGACAATTTAAAAAAAATGGCAGTTTCCTGAAAAATGACAATTTTTTTTGAAAAATGAAAATTTCTTGAAAAATGACAATGTTTGAAAAATGACAATTTCTTGAAACATGTCAATTACTTGAAAAATTACAGTTTCCTGAAAAATGACTATTTTCCGAAAAATAGCAATTTTTTGAAAAATGACAATCTTCTGAAAAATAACAATTTGGGAAATCTTCAAGATGATGGAAATTATTTCTTCAAAAAAGACAATTTGTTCAAGAAATCCCGATTTTGTTTTACGCTAATTTCATGTGTGTCGAAAATTTTATGAAATTTTTTTTTTGAAATTGACAAATTTCTTAATACTTAACAATGCAAATATTTTTCATGAACTAAAAAAAATACAAATTTCAAAAAAGTTAATTTGGTAGAAATAACAATAATTCTGAACGTTGAAAGAAAAAAGTCATTTTTGAAATTGCAGGCGAACGTGACGATGTCAAATTCGAGTGGTTTATAACGTCCTGGTCCAACTGCTCTCCTCCCTGTGGTGGTACCGGATTCCAGGTAATACAATCTTCCTCAATTTATATTTTCGTTCTCGTTGTACTTTTAACGATTAGATAGGTGCCGGCTTCTATTTATGAAGTCTCACTCATAACTCACTCGTATCTCAAAGACGGCGAGAGTACATTCAAAACTGACGCCAGATTCGAGTTCAGTAACCTTGAATTAGGCGAAAATCACTGTTAGGTATCTTGATTTTTTTGAAGTCTCCCGAAAATTGAAAAAATTTCTATACTTTCTCTTTTTTTTTTAGGCAAAAAATTTTCTATCCACGATTCTATTGAAAAGTATGGTTCGGCGGTGGTGAAGACCGGTGGGAGGGGGTATTCGGGTCTAGGTAATCTAGATCCGGGCTCAGTTTTACCCTAGCAAGCATACTCGGGCTACGTATAGGCAATTTTCGAGCTCGATTTTGAACCAAAATTCAACTTTTTGAAAATAAGAAAAAAACGTCGTGTTTTGATTAATTTTTGGGCGCTGATTTCGAATACTCGTCGCATTTTTTCATCGATGGCGAGCGTTTTTTTCGTGGATTTTCGCTCAAAAAACGCTCTTATCTCGGCTCCTGTGAACCAGTGCTCAAAACCAAAGCCGGATTCGAGTTCAGCGACTTCGAATTAGTCGAAAAACACTGCTATATCAGTATTTTTTGAAATCTCGAAAAATCGATGAAAAATGTCGAACAATCAACTTCTCATTTTTTTCAGCAAAAAGAATTTTTGGGTATATTTTCGCACGAGAGGCATGATGGGGGAATGGGATCCTGGGGAATTCAACAACGGTGTCATTTTCCCCTGGAACGCATACCTGAACTAGGTACGAGCGATTTTTTAGACCAATTTTGAATCAAAATTCGCGATGCTACCGAAAAATAAAATAAAAACATCATTTTTTGAGTAATTTTCGTAATCAGATTTCGAATTTCGCGTTCATTCTTCGGTACTTACCCAGGTCTACGTGTACGTATGCATTTATCAATCAATGTGACATTATTTTTTCCCCTCCAACAGATCAGAGCAGCGCATTGCATGGTCAAAGTAAACAACGTAACGCAAAGTGTAGAAAGTAATCTGTGCGAAGACGCAGGTCTACCTACGCCGATGACTATTCAAAAATGCGACACAACCGAATGCCCTCATTGGATAACCAAAGATTGGCAGGACTGCAATTCGTCTCGGTGCTTCGCCTGGAATACTGGTAAACGACTCTAGCAAAATCCACAACAAATCAGCTTCACAAAAATTACCAACTACTCGAGTTTCTCGAATGTTTTCAGCCATGCAAAAAAGAGACGTATATTGTCAATTAGCCAATGGTACTTTAGTTCCTGACGCATTATGCGAATCGTCCGAAAAACCCATTACCAAACAAGAGTGCTACAACGATCTCTGCAAAGGCACTTGGAAAGTTGGCGATTGGACCGAGGTACGTACAGTTTAATTTTCATTTTCTTCCTCCCTACTAGATATGTTTATTTTTTCCGATAACTTAACGTCGAAATTACTTTTATACTTAGTGTTACGCACCTTGCGATAAAGAAGGAGTGAAATATAGAATATTACAATGCGTTTGGTACGGTACGAAAAAACCTGCTGGGACTGCCTGCAGAGATCTACCTAGACCAGCGGTTATGCGTACGTGTCGTGGGATCAGCTGCGCCGAAGGTGAGTACCTAAAACGATGTACCTAACTATAACCTCGTAGAGAAATTCGGGGAAAATATCAATTTTTCGATATCGACCTTATTCTCAACTTTATTAAGTTTATTTACAGCGAACCACTGCAAAGACCAGAGTAAATATTGTCAAAATGTGAAAACTCTAAACATGTGCAATCTTCGAAGATACCAAGTCCAATGCTGTCATTCGTGTAAAGATGAATAAAAAATAAGAAAAAATCGCCAGCAATACCCTACCTTATACTATAACGTCAACTATGTACCTACTTATTATTTCGATTTTTACGTTGTTGTTAGACTTTTTTTTTTCGTGTAAATATTGTTATAAAATTCTCTAAGCAATACTACGAATAATTTTCTTAGTCGATGCGTAAAATTACCCCGTTATTAGCGAATACGTACTTACCTCGAGTAGGTATCATCGTTTGTAATTTATTTCGAGAAAATTTACAGTTTTTGTATTTTTTCCCTACCGAAACGGGTAAACGAATGAAAAGGTAAAAAATCCGAATGATAGTTTCCTCATAAAGTCTTCCAGTTTCACTGCGTAAGTAAACTTTTGAGCGATTGATGGAATGTTTCGCGGTAAAAAAGCCTATAATTATACCGTCGTGTTTTGTCGATTGTGATAACGTTTTTTCGTTAACGATAAATTTTATTCTCATTTTACATGTGTTTAATCGGTTAATAAACTCGACTCGTTGAAAGATTATTTATTTTTGTTGATAATTTTCTTGTATATTTATATCTACGTAGGTATCCGTGTTTCATTTTTATTATTCCTATAATTCTTAAACCAACGTTTGTTACCTACGGTTTAATTATTTCCATTGTAAATACGATCGGTGTATGTTTCGATCGCTGAAAAAAAAAATATAAAAGAAACGCTTTCGTGGTATCTAATTGTTCGATTGTACAGCAATAATTATTTTCATCTCGCGCGATGTAAAAATTTGGCACTTTTTTAGCTTCTGATCTTAATTTGGTAGAAGATTAGCGGTGTTTTCATGTCTCAATTAACTAAATAATTACTTGATTACGATTCGAATCAATTTGACGATGAAAATTGTGAAGAAAATTATAAAATTTGTTCTTGAAAAATTTAGTTTTTAATGGTTTCGATGTTCCAAGTTCTGGATAACCTACCTACCTATTTACCTACCTACCTAGTTTTGTGACTTATTATGTTATTATTTTGATTTGTTAAATTTTTTGTATTTTTTAATGCACCGCTTCAAATATTCGATAGGGGGAAAAAAAATTTAATGACCATTCATATCATTGATATTATGTACATGTTGATTATTGCATTAATTTACCTCTACGTGATAAAATATTTATTTTTTAATTTAGCCACATTGTTGTAAATTTTTCTCGCACTTTAAGACTGAAATTAATTTATTTTAATTTATCGTCACAAAGCGTTTTTATTTGTTAGCTTTAATTTTTGGCGCTTTTGTATTTTATCTCGAATCAAAAAAAAAAAAAAAGAGTAAGAAAATCCGAATCGACGACCGAACTAGGATAATATCCGGATATAGGTACCTATTTACGTACGCAAATTTTGAAGGGGGAAAAAAAATTCGACGAGTCTACGTAATAATTATTATTTTATTTCTATAAGAAATAGTTGAATTTCATGTTAACTATTTTGTACTTTTTTATTTAACGAAAAATCTTTCTCAATTAGAAATGTGTATGATAAGTAATTTACCTATACGTGTAAGCTTTTCATTTTATGTAGTTCATGTTATTATGTGGTTGAATAAAGTACAACTTTCCTGATAGCAATAAATCACTGTCTACGGTTTTGGCATGTAATTTTTACTCATTTATTGACTGACGATGAAGCTTGTTTTTGGTTTTGGCCAAAATGTGTGTGCTGGCTTGGGCGTGAAAATTTCGTAGAGTTCGTTTTCTGTTTTGTAGATGGTTTATTGATTGGAGCTCATCTATCAGTTTTAATCGTGATAACCTCCACCCCGGTCACCTTACTAGGAAAAAAACAATTTTGAGGAAATTTTAGTTCTTCAAAAAAATTTCAAATCGTTTTCTGAAGGGAATATTCAACTTTTTTTCTCACAATTTGGAGTCGAATACAACTTGAAAAATTTTACTCTCAAATAGGTACTTGAATTGAAAAAAAAAAAAAAAGGAAAAATATGAAAATTTGAAATGAACATTTTAATTTTTCAAAAATTTGACTCAAGTTGAAAAAAAAATTGAAAAAGACCAAACAAAAATTTTTAATCTCGAAAAAGTTTAAAACAAAAAAACCTGACGTCGTTGAAGTTTGAACAAAATGAAAAATTCAATGCAAAATTTTAACGGTTTTAGAAGTAGAGGGAGGGGAGGGGGTCACGTAAAATGAAAAATGATTTTTTGTGATCGCGAAATTTAAAATCCTTGAAAGTCTCATGCAGTGATTTGGCGTCTCTTATCGGTTGACTCACATTTTTCAAATTCGATATAACCATCGATTAAAAAATTATTTCTTTTTCTTGTCTGTGGGTGAAATATAATGCTCATTCTCGTCGTCTGATCAATACTTTGAAAGGTTTGGGCCCTGTAACGGATCCTTGAACGGAGTCGGTCGATGGGTAGGGCTCTCCGTAAGGCTGATGTATTGTAAATTTTTGGAAAAATGTTGCCACGTACAAGAATATCATGTTTCTCGCCATTACTTCCATTAAACACGATCTTTTACCTGCAATATTATGCGTACACCAAATTAATTAGGTACCTAATTGAATGAACAATAAAAAAATAAAATAAGAAGAATTAACAGTTGAAAAATTGGAAAAAGTTGAAAATAAAAAAGACTATAATATGTAGGTAATATATGAGAAGTCCCAATTCTTAAAAAATTGACCAATACTGAAAAATACGAAAATTTAAAAAAATTGTCAAAATTAGAAAAATTGACGAATTAAAAAAAAATGAACAAAGGGTCTGAAGACGGATTTTGAAATTTTCTGGTGGAAATTGATCCTTATGGTCTAAAAACCTTGTGACAAAATTTTTAGCTCCCTACCTCCCTCCCAACCCCTTTTGTGGGTGTGAAACATCGATTTTCTTTGAAATTTTTGTTTTTCGTAGTTTTCAATCGAATTTTTT